>OX456527.1:45677583-45922583 GCA_949748255.1 Eustalomyia histrio
ATTTTTTTGAAAAAAAAATTTAGGTCGATATCTCACTCAGGCTTGCCTAATCCGGAAAAATTTAGATATTGTTGTTCATTTATTTTGATTGGAAAATTATGCAATATTTAACTTTAACCGGATTGGGCGAGACTGAGATGTCGACCTAAATTAAAAAAAAAAATTCACAAAGAACAATATTTTTTGGTATTCCTAATAAAAATTCTAAAAAAAACGTATTTTAGACCCACCCTAATATACATATAACATTTATGAAATGTGTTTCTACAAAACCACCCCCTTTTTATAGATAAGAAACTATTTTCTTTTAATTATGATTACACTCATACACGTTGTTTGTTGTTTTTTTCTGATTTATTCTACATCAAAATAATTATTGTTGGCTCGAATGAACAGAATAAAATCAATGGTTTAACAACGACCGATGATTAGAAATCAGTGACAAAACAATTTGCACGTCGTTTGATTGATTTAAAATCATCAACATATATGTGTGTTGGAGTATATTCAGCGTTTGAACGCAAACACATATTTATTCTTGTGTTGATTGCGTATGAACGTTTTGCAATCAGCAAATGCAGTTCTCTGGTTCCCATATTAGAAGTCTTTTATCTTTCCCTACTTTTTATATCTGCTCTATCTCCTTTCCAAAGTAAGCAACACATTAATTAAGGGTTGCTTCTCGTTTAAAGAAATATATCATACTAAAATCAAAAAAAAAAGTTTAAGAAAACTTGTATTCAAGTTTAAAAAAGTAACTGAAACATTTGAGTTTAATAGCATATAATTTAGTAATCACTTAGAATTCAGTACTCAAACGATTTATGAAAACTTTTTTCTTCAAAATACTAAAGGTTCTAATTCAGGTGGCATCGTTGCACAACTAATAGTTGGTTAACTAATAGTTAACTCAAAAATTCTTTAGTATTAAACCCAGCGTCATTTATTTCTTAAATAAAAATTAAAATATTGTTTTTAAAAGCTTTTTTCATAATTACCTTTCTATAAAGTAATGAATACAGACTGGCTCGGCAGGGAAATATAACTAATGGGAAACTAAAGGCCACAGATAAAACGAACCCAATTTTTATAACATCACTTCCAAATGATGCAGACAAATTTATTAAAATATTTCCTAGAAAGATAAAAACATTTATAAACAAATAATTTTAAAATATGAATTACAATTATCAACACTTACCAGAAAAGGATTGTGTACAAAAGGCTACATAACCAAAATAACCAACAGCTATATAGACTAGAGTACAAATCCACGTGGCATTGCGTACAATACCATTTAACTTTTCCAAACTTTGATTGTTAATGCTTGTAAAAACTTCAAAAATTTGCCTATAATTAAAATTAAAATAATAAAAACTGACAAAAGAAAAATAAACAAGAAATTATTACTTACATCTGACACGATAAAGCCATACTAAATATTGGTAAACACTGTAGTACTCCTCCTGGTTGCCAATATACCACTTTCTCAGACCAATCATTGGCCATTATATGAGTTTGTGATTCTAATATAATTTTGATAACCAAACAAAAGTAGAAACCAATCGATGCAGTACATACTGTTGATAAACTATCAACATTTTTAAGCATACCCAAAGGTATTATACAAAATAATGTTACTCCACACATTAAGAGGGTACGTAAATGACGATGTTCATTTTCTAGTGAAAACATTTTGGTAACAATTTGTGGTCCCAGATCACCAACAACAACAAAATATGTTATACATGTACCCAATAGATAACCAATAATACATAATTCTACCAGTAATTTGCCAGAGGTGCCAAAAGCATGAAAACCTTTAAAATGTAAAAAAAATTCTTATGGTTTTTGTATTTTTACAATTTTAGTTTACTAACCGAGAAATTCAAAACTTTTTCTTCTTGTAAGAAGTGAAGTTTTTATAATATAGTGACAACAAATACGTGTTACCCAATTGCTTAAGATTAGTAAAAGTATTGCCAAAATTATACCACACTACAAAGAAATAAAGAAAATATAGTTAGACATATTAGACTCTATTTTTATTTATTTGCAATCTGAATTAATTATTCTTGTAAATTTTATATAAATTTTTTAGGCTTGTATTTACAAATGCTTAATAAAGTTGAAAGAGGTTTATTACAAGCTTTCCATAAACGATTTGTTTAAAAAACATACTTTGCCTTTGAGTAGTCCTTAAACAAGAGGGACTTTTTTGTTCATTTAAAATTTTTGGAAAATTTTTCATCCTCTTGTTAGACAGTATGAACTTCGAAATAGTAAGAAGTCTTTTGCTTATCATAGGATCTATCAAACCACAAAAAGTCACAACAATAAATGTTATGAATATATAAGATCAAAGGACTTTTAAATGTGAAAAATCACGTTTTGTTTAAAAAAAAAAATAAAAAAGAACGTTTTGTTAAAATAAACTTTACGTTGTGCGAATTTTTTTAAATGTTAATATTTTTTTAAATATGTGTATGAAATCATCCTAAAATACACATATAAACTATTTTAAACAATGCCGAAATCTCACGAAGAGAGGAAACAGCCCTCGAACTTTTAAACATGGCAAAACAATATCAGTTAACTTCATTAGGTAGAATTTGTGTTATTTATTTGAAATTCTTGGATTTTTTTTTGTTTTGGTTCATTTTCTGTATGAACTTGTTAATTTATTTGGTCTATAGAATAATTTTCTTACAGACTAGAATACATTTAATATAATATAATATACATTTAATATAATATAATATACATTTAATATAATATAATATAATATATATCAGAGTTAGCACGGTTTGATCTTAAGTATTTAATAGATATAGGATAGTAGTTGCTCCAGAATGGGTCTAACAAGAGACATGTACAATTGCTTTGTTATGGTTTTGGATAATTTTGTACCTAGATCGTGACAAGGGTACTATGGTACCCTTTTGTCTCATTTGTTTCTATTCACAAATGTTTCTTTTTTATTTTTTTTTTTTATTTATTACAACTTTTGTCATATAGTTTTTTTAAATGTTGTTTGATAGAAATAATTTTTCCGGGGTCGATATGGTTGATACTATAGTACACTTAGTGCCACAATTTAGAATGTACTTTTGTGCATAAAAGAGATAAATATATATTTATTTTGATATCAATACAAAAGAAGCCTTCAAACATTATAAATTTATTCAAATTATTGGCAATATATGGTTATCGCGCCAAAAGAATTGCTAATTTTTTGAGGCTAAGAACAAATCAACTTCGGATACACTGATCTGAAGTAAAGCGTATTCCAGCATCGATCGAAACAAATGGTAGCGGGACGGGTCAAGGTCTGGACTTTAAGCGGAAAAGGCAAAACTTCCCAACCACTTTTTTCTAAATAATTTTTAACCGGTCTTTCACCTTGTAGCCGAGCATTATCATGATGGAATATTACAGCTTTATATTTGGTCGCTTCAAGCGCATCAAATGCTCGCTTCAAACAAATTAATTGTGTTCGGTACAGGTCCCCTATGTTCGTCTGGCCCGATTTTGGTAATTCTTGGACTCTTTTGGCCACACCAAATACAGAACATTACATTTGCACAATGGATATTCAGCTTTGGCGTTGATTGGACAGGCTTCACATTCGAGTTCTTGCGCTTCGGTTTATCGTACAAGGGCGGAACAATTAGTCCGTGACTTTTCCAACTTGCCTCATAGTTATATGAAATACAACACTGCTTGCATCCAGTACCACCTTTTAAAAACTATTGTAAAATTTTGAGCAAATTCCGTCATTTACTTGTAGATAAAATTCAATAAACGTTAAAATAAAAAAAATTTAATGAATGTTACGGTAGACTTATTCTTTTAATTTGGTTTTAAATACATTTACAGAAAAATTAAAACTTCTAAGTAATAAGGGTAAAGAATTCCAAATATAAGCTACCCTATACTGAAAAGAAATTTGGAGAATAGACGTGTTACAAGGAAGAACTAGAAAGTACGAAATGCTTTAGTAAATATACCGGACATTTAGCATTAAAAATTTTGTAAAAATATATTAACAATCGCGTATGTATAAATGTTTTAAAATTGCATCCTAGAAAATCCTCTACGTAATTAGTAACGTGGTCACGATATTTTAAATTGTACACAAATCGAATAATTCGATTGAACAAAAAATTATATCTTCGCATTACACGACCCTTAACACCAGTAAAAACCTCAGCACAATATAACATATTAGACATTAATAAGGCATGCGCAATGCGCTTTTTAACATAAATAGGTAAATAAAACTTGAAAGAATATAGTCGAGGTAATGTAAAATTAATAGTATAACACAGCGAATACAAAAACAGCATTAAAGTTCAAAACTAAGACTAGAATCAATCAAGACACCCAGACATTTAATACGTTCTACAAACTCAATTTTATCGCCATTCACCTTGATATTTAAATTCACAAAAGTCCTAGGAGATTTGAAAATGAAATTTATCATACGCTCCAATACATCATTAAACTGACGTTCACCAGAAAAAAGAAGCTGAATATCATCCGTAAAAACAAAAGCCTCACAAGAAAACCCATCCGCAATAGACATAAGATCATTTATATAAAGAAGAAACAGCAAGGGTCCAATAACAGATCGTCGCGGAATACTACTAGTTACTAGAATCCGTTAGACCTACTAGTAGGAAAGAGGTGTTATAACCATGGCGAAATCCCGATTGATAAGGATTTATTAAGATATTATCATCCAAATATTGTAACATTTGTTCCTTCATAACGTGTTCGACAATTTTGGATAATATAGGAACTATAGATATCGCCCGTAATTCATTAACTGATCCATTTTTGCTTATGGGAACCAGCTTAGCAACTTTCCAATCGGTAGGAAAAATAGAACGGTGCTACTTGCAACCGTTTTTAAATAAGCTGAGATATAAGAATTATGATATTACTTAGTTTTTTTTAACAAATCGTTCAATGTTGATACTTGTGTACATTTTTTGGTGTTTTATAAGCATAAGAAAAAAATATGCAATCGAATCAAAACTAAATCGGTATTAATAAGACTAAGTCGTCATAATTTTTTCAATATCAAATCGCTAAAATAAATAAACTTTTATGCGAATTCATACAGAAAAAATTATTTTGCTCTGCTTAATTGTTTTTATGCCTCTCATTATACAGCACGGTAGCTTTGTTTAACCCATATTCATAAAAATTTTATTCATAATAATGTTAAATTTTAGTATTTTTATTTAAATTTCTTCTAAAGTACAGTGATTAAATGACGAAAAAAGAAAAATCGCATTTTTTGTTAATATAAAGCCATTAAGATTTTCAAACATTATAGTTGTTTTTAATTGGCATGTTAAGAAATCATGACGAATAAACTGTTTTCTATTCTAGTTAAACGCTCATTGAGTGCCATGTATAATAAGCTACTAAATTTTTATTATGAATACCGCTGTGAGTTAACTAATTACCCAAAAATTTATCGTTACCTTGTATTTGCTTTTGATTGATAGTAAATATAAAATTAACCTCTTTTGAAGAAGCACACCGTAAATATAAAACTCCAACCACCTCAGACACAAAAAAAAATTGTGTCCAAGAAACTGGTAAAATAACAACTAAACATTTTTTTTAGTAATTTACACAAAAACTTTAAATCCTGTACGAAATTTTCTTATATTTACTGCTAAATTTTATCAGCAAATGTTAATGTTTTACTAGCGTTTTGAATATTTTTTTGTGTGTAGTAAACCGATCTTCCGGTCCGATTTGACAAAAAAGATTAGAATATTTTCGAATTTGTTGTATCAGGCATATGTTCTAAGCAACAAATAAGTCAAAACATTTTTGTGAACTACTTCAATATATTGTTAGAAAATATTTACCTTTTGAAAACAAAACGGCATTGCCAATATACCAACACCAATGATACTATTGGCTAAGGTCATCACATAACCAGAATTAGCAAACATCTTGACAAATTCAAGGTTAACTACTTGTTTTTACAAAGCAAGCACCTCATATAATATAAATTATTACTCCAGCTGTTGACCCAATGATTTGTATACATTTAAATGTTAGCTGTGTAAATATGTTTGTAACTTTCACTTTATTCCAAAATTCCAACAAACATTTCCTTGTACCAAAGACCAACTGTAAAAATTTATTTTAAAACGATAAATTTTACACGTTGACATAATAAATTACTCACTGTTTAAATGGTAGTTAAGGAAAAGTTTTGTTAAATATATATTTATTTGTAGATGTCCAATTTGCATTAAAACATTATGAGCACTGATTTGTATATTTATGATAAATATACCCAAAGGTGTTAAATATCTGTTTACTTTTATTGATAGCCTAGAAAATAATATTTATTGTATATTATTTACAAAAGAAAACGTCAGCAAAAAGCTTAATAATTTTTTTTATTGCATATCAACAAAAGAAGCGCAAGATTTTTTCGTAGATTTTCCACAGTTTGTTTTGGTATTATTATCAGACATCTGCGCCGAGAAAATTAATATGCGCCGGTAGTTCAAAGCCGGCAGCGAGCCAATAAATGATTAATCGGCTTATAAAAAAATATCTGAACTTGTTTTTAAATCATGGAATATCAATGAAAAACTCACACAGAAAGCTTGACCGTTTACATTTACGCTATCAGCAGAGATAGCGATAGTTTTATAATAAATTTGACATTTTTTAATCATTATTTTTTTAATTTGAGAGTTAGAAGAAGTAATTTTCGATATCAGAGGTTGAATTAGTAAACCCTCGATTTGCACTAGCGGCATTTCGAATTGACAACCAAAATTAAAAAAAAAAACAACAAAAATAACCTCAAACTAAAAATATTTCTAAAAAAAAACTTTTTATTCATTGTTTTCGTCCGCCAGAAGAAAAAATTTTAAATACGCAACACTTCTTTTATTATTTTTTTATTATTAATATCTCTCTCCAGTTTCTTTGTGATTTTTTGTCGACAAAAAAGAAATATTTAATAGCGAATTTACATTACAACTTTTTTTTAGTAGATTTAAATTTGTAAACTATATCGTTTACATTATATACTTTGAGCTTTCGATTCTACAAAAAATATAAATATACAAAGCAATGATATAAAAACTTTAAATAAAATATCTTCAAAATTCTAGTGTTGCCAACCAATATTACATTTTATTACTGTTTTAATGAAATAAATTTAAGACAAGTATGCTTTAATCGTTTTCTTCAAATACTTATTATTAAAATACATCACTGTAACACAGAGTCACTTATACAGGGCTGCAAAAGTTGTGTGATGCCACAATTTTTCAACAATTGCCATATTGATCTTGATTAATTGCAAAATATGAAGTATGGCAAAGCTAAATCTTTTTTGTTTTTCTTTCTTTCCGTTCTGTGAACCTAAACGTCAAGATGGCTGAGGTAAATTTTATAGAAAAATTTTTTTTAAATTAAATATTATATTAGTTTTTATATAGAAAATTGTTAAAAAAAAAAGTTGTGTTTAAATGTATTTTATATATGATGCGCAGTGCGGCAGAATCAAACTATTTTAATAATAAAACAGTAAAAGCCTAGAATGAGTGCTTATACACGTGGGTTGTTTCTGTGGTGGAAAAATTGTTTGCTATGAGAATTAGTCTGGGTTTTTTCAATCTCCAAAGCTGTTTTCTGAAGTCGAAATAGATTTAAATTTCAACTTTAACCAGTTTATTTTTCGAGTGGAAAATATAAATTTGAGATTTTTTATTAAAATTACCCACATTTTCTTTACGGGTATCTAAATAAGTTGTACAAATTTTGAGGAAATTGGTTAATATGTATGCCAAACCCAAAAAATTAGCCTTTGGTATCAGATTATAAAAAATGTTACGTTTTAAAAATTTTTACATGCTCGAGGTGTCTTGGTTTGGAGTCTAATGGCACAGCCCGGGTTGTCGATGGGATCGGCCATAAAAACTTATGCTCGAAATACTTTGGGTGTGACAACTTTGATAGTAATTATTTCCAAAATATTTTAAATTCTGCTCACTGTGTGGTTTAAATGAAATTTTGTTTGAAAATTTGAGTTTTATTAATTGCTTATAAAAATTTTGTTCTTCCAGGTAGATGAAACTCTTAAGAAGAAGCGTACCTTCAAAAAATACACCTATCGTGGTGTCGATTTGGACCAATTGTTGGATATGCCCAAGTAAGTTATATTTTTTTTTTTCTAAATGACATGTAAATGTGATGCTCCAATGATTTATTTATTTTTCAGCAACCAGTTGGTTGAATTGATGCACAGCCGTGCCCGCAGACGTTTCTCCCGTGGCTTGAAACGCAAACCAATGGCGCTTATCAAGAAATTGCGTAAGGCCAAGAAGGAGGCTCCCCCAAATGAGAAACCTGAAATTGTGAAAACTCATTTGAGAAACATGATTGTTGTTCCCGAAATGACCGGCTCCATTATTGGTGTATATAACGGCAAAGATTTCGGCCAAGTTGAAGTTAAACCCGAAATGATCGGACACTACTTGGGCGAATTTGTTTTGACCTACAAACCCGTTAAGCACGGTAGACCCGGTATTGGTGCTACCCACAGCTCCAGATTTATTCCATTGAAGTAGTTTTTTTACTTTTAAAGTGGAAAAAAATAAAAAAAAACTTAAAAACAAGATAAAGTAGTTTATATTCAAGTTAAATTTTAAATTTTGTAATTTCTACAAAGATTGGGTGAATAATATCTATGTATAAAGGATTAATGTTGCTGACAGAATTACTCGTTTCGCACAGTCCAAACAGCTGAAACTAGAAAGCTGAAAATTGGTATGTAGGCTCCCCTGTAGACATTTGCTAAAATTGGATTTTTTTTTGTAATTTCCTACGCGGAGGATCTAAACCCTTGGGCTAGAAACCTGAAATTTTAAATATGCGTTCCTTGAAGTATTGGATAACTCATTGTTGTATATTTTAAAATTTTCGCGAAAGGGGTGATAAAAAAATGGAAGTTCAAGGGGCAAAAAATCTACCTCTCGGTCTGCGCAAACCTTTGGAAGTAGGAAGTTAAAACTTTGGTATAAAGGCAACAGAAGTTGAAATTTTGAATGTAGGTTCCTCTTGCTTGCTTAGACATGATTTTTCAAAATTTATAGGTGTAGTAGCATAAAGGTGAAATATCCCCCTTAGTTTGGGCAGGCACAAACCCCTTTAACTTTGCCGGCTATTATTTATATTTCTATTTTCCTCGGCCTTTCGCTACATCTACATAACTTTCTCAATTATTTATTTTTTGCATAAGCTTTTAATAAACATTCGAATCTGCGGGGACTTTTGTTATGAAGAACCTTAATAATAAATATGTGAAATATTTCACATGTAGATTCCGGGTAATCAAGGGCGTTAACACAGGCAATCCCCAGCTATAGCTTGAGCAACATTATTCCTTATTGCCGATAATTAAACATGGTTAACTATGTAAAACTGATGGGTTCGAAGAGCCATAAAATACTGATCTGTAGGCAAAGTTCTTTTGTGTCCTTGTTATCACGTGGTTCATCATTTGTATCTTGTAATAGTCGTTGATCAAGTTTTTGTGCAGAGTTAAATTTCATCAGTGAATATTATTATTTCTTATGTTATATACCGTTATAACTTTTTAAGATTTTGGTTTGAATTAATTTGTGGTTTTCGCTAACCATCCCCCTATATGGATACAATACGTCCATTTTAGTTTAAAAATATGTTGGTAAAGAAGTTTTTTATTATTTAAAGTTGTTACAGACTTTGCGCCAAAACGTAAGTACATTTTGTGCAAATTATGCTTTACTTTTTACTTCATATGATCCTTCCATTAGAGTGAAGCCTAGATATTTAGCTGTTCATGACTATGTTCGTGTTTGTAATAAATATATTTAATGATAATTTTTTGTTTATTTTATTTATATTTAATCGAACCCAAAGGGCCATATACGATTAATGCATTGTATAAATCATATAAGTAACAGTAAATTAATGTATAAATGTATTACATTAAGAATCATAAAAATTTATGTTGTTGACTTGGATTTAGATTTGCAACTATAATCACAAAGTAACAGTATAACTATTTATTTGCACATTTGATCAAATCAGCTCTGCAAGTACATTTTAATTGATTTTAAATTATTGATGCGAAATTTCTTAATTTCGTTCAGTTTTTTACATTAAAAAAAAAAATCTTATAAAATGTTTTTGTTTCGCATTTTTTATTTTTATTGCATATTTTTGTATTATAGTGGATATTTTTTTAATTTTTTGCATATTTTCCATTTTGTAGTGCATGAATTCGATGACCTGATTATAATACATCATTTTTAGTTTTTGCCAACAAACTTTGATTCTCAAAAGTATTAGTAGGCTGCCTGCCAGTTCAGCTTCTTATGTTTTCATTTTTGTGAAAGAATTGGAAGTATTGCATGTGTAGTGTGTAGTTTCTTTTATTAAGGTATGTTTACTACGGTCATAATTAAAAAAAAACAAAAACTTATTCCTTAAGTGTATGAAATTTTTAATAAACAAAATGAAATTTTTCTTAAAATTTTATGAAAAATTTAATTATTTTAATTTATTGATTTAATGCTCAAATTTATTAATATCATGCATATAATTCTCTCAGTGTACATCAACACATAATTTAGTATGAAAACGTAACGAATAAAACGAATAAAATACCGATACCAATGCCGAAACAAATAAAAAATCGATACCAATACCGTTATTCATTTCAGTTACCAACCTTGTTTTTAACAAATTTTGCTCATTAATATGCTTCATTTCAGCGCTATTGCTTTAACCAATTCGCAAGCAGAGCTTCGAGGATTTAATTCAATTTTTTAAATCTGAATTCAAATTTAAGAAACCATTTAATAGATTTAATTCCTATTTGGACCCGTTCGATTTGTTGTGAAAATAATGAAATTAATTCTAACAGTTCATTTTAGCTAATTAAATAAAAAACAAGTAAAAAAGGGCTAAATTCGGCTGTGCCGAATCTTTGAATACCCTCCACCATAGGGGCTGAAGATGATATACGTATATACTAAATTTTGCAATATGAATATGTTTTGTCAATTTATGTAACGAACTTTTGTTATTTAGTTTTAGTAATGTTATTTATTTAGTTTAAGCAATGTTATTTACAGTGATCTGCTCTGTTAGCGACTTTAACATTGTTGATTTTTACGTTAACTTAGTTATCAGAGTAACACACATATAGCTCTAAGAATGTTATTATTCTCATACTATGTAAGACAATAAATGTAATCGAACAATAAGAAGACTTAATAACATTTTTACTTACTTAACAGAAAAAAAAAATAGATACAGAAAAATTGTACAAATTTGTATGGAAAATTTAGAGGTACCTTCACATTTTCACTCATAACTTTTGAACCGCTTAACCGATTTTGCTCATTTTAAATACCAAACTGCTCGGGAGGATGTTCAATAATCTGGGTAAAAATAGGCACCCCCGCTTGCGTCTTTCCGTCGTGATCGCCATTTCAACAGACAGACAGACGGGCAGACAGACAGACGGACATCGATAAATCGACTTAAAATTGCATAAGAATCACGAATATATATACTTTATGGGGTCTTAAACCTATATTTCGACATGTTACAAACGGAATGACAAACTGATATATACCCTCACCATATATGGTGGAGGGTATAAAAATTCGTTCAATTTATAAACCGTTCACTGATTTAAAAGATATATGTTTATTTCCGCTCAGTCATTTTATTTTTATACCCTTCACCATAGGTGGAAGGGTATATATAAGTTTGTCATTCCGTTTGTAATTTCTACAATATTGATCTTAGACCCTATAAAGTATATATATTCTGGGTCCTTATGAAGAGCGAAGTTGATTTAACGATGTCCGTCCGTCTGTCCGTCTGTGTGTTGAAATGGGTTTTCCGAAGAACCCAGACATGATGAGGACTTGATTGTTTTTTATTTCTGTTACATGTGATCCATTTCTGTTTGCTATTAAAAATCAGACAGATCGGTTAATAAATGGCTGAGATATTAGCAAAAAACCAGGACTACCTCTAATTTTTCCAGTAAAATTCCTTTGTTTAATATGTATGTAGAATTTTGAGCATAACAATACATCCATGTGTTAAAATTCTTTTCTTTCATCTCCACCTTTTATACACAAACAACACACATACAAAGATTTGTCATTTAAATAAAAACCAAACAAATCTCTAATTAACGAAGACTTTTATATATGTACCTCTATTGACGATGATTTTGTGTGAGCTTCAATAGCTCAGTTGTCTAGACGCTGTGTCACAAATACTTTTTTTTTCTCTAAGGCCGTGGAGTTCGAGGTTCAAATCTCGGTGAGGTCAATTCACTTTTTTTTTGTACATTTTTTTTTATTATTTTCTTAAGACTTTTTTTTTTTGCTTATTTTTGTTTTTTTTTTTAACATTTAATAATTAATTTATATAAAATTTTATATTAATAATTAAAATTCTTTTCTTTCATCTCCACCTTTTATACACAAACAACACACATATAAAGATTTGTCATTTAAATAAAAACTAAACAAAGCTCTAATGAACGAAGACTTTTATATATGTACCTCTATTGACGATGATTTTGTGTGAGCTTCAATAGCTCAGTTGTCTAGACGCTGTGTCACAAATACTTTTTTTTTCTCTAAGGCCGTGGAGTTCGAGGTTCAAATCTCGGTGAGGTCAATTCACTTTTTTTTTGTACATTTTTTTTTATTATTTTCTTAAGACTTTTTTTTTGCTTATTTTTGTTTTTTTTTTTAACATTTAATAATTAATTTATATAAAATTTTATATTAATAATTAAAATTCTTTTCTTTCATCTCCACCTTTTATACACAAACAACACACATATAAAGATTTGTCATTTAAATAAAAACTAAACAAAGCTCTAATGAACGAAGACTTTTATATATGTACCTCTATTGACGATGATTTTGTGTGAGCTTCAATAGCTCAGTTGTCTAGACGCTGTGTCACAAATACTTTTTTTTTCTCTAAGGCCGTGGAGTTCGAGGTTCAAATCTCGGTGAGGTCAATTCACTTTTTTTTGTACATTTTTTTTTATTATTTTCTTAAGACTTTTTTTTTGCTTATTTTTGTTTTTTTTTTTAACATTTAATAATTAATTTATATAAAATTTTATATTAATAATTAAAATTCTTTTCTTTCATCTCCACCTTTTATACACAAACAACACACATATAAAGATTTGTCATTTAAATAAAAACTAAACAAAGCTCTAATGAACGAAGACTTTTATATATGTACCTCTATTGACGATGATTTTGTGTGAGCTTCAATAGCTCAGTTGTCTAGACGCTGTGTCACAAATACTTTTTTTTTTCTCTAAGGCCACGGGGTTCGAGGTTCAAATCTCGGTCAGGTCAATTCACTTTTTTTTTGTACATTTTTTTTTATTATTTTCTTAAGACTTTTTTTTTTGCTTATTTTTGGTTTTTTTTTTAACATTTAATAATTAATTTTTATAAAATTTTATATTAATAATTAAATAATCCATAAATAGGCTAAAAACATCAACATTTTTATAAAAACCCTCTGATACAAACAAAATACAAACGTTTTTATACCTTTCATCACAGGTGGAAGGGTCGCGGGTTCGTTAAGATTTTTTTTTTTTGTTTATTTTTTGTTTTTTTTTTACATTTAATAATTAATTTAAATAAAATTTTATATTCATAATTAAATAATCCATAAATAGGCTAAAAATATCAAAATTTGTATAAAAACCCTCTGATACAAACAAAATACAAACGGTTTTATTTCTATTTCTTGCCCCGATTTAAAAGAATTTATAAAAAGATTTTTAAACCATTTTATTTCTCACATATTAAGAAAATTTTATACATAATTTACCTTTGAGTGCAACTATTTTAGGTCATAACTTATAATAATTTATAAAAAAAATTATAAACTATTTTCCTTCAAATTTTTAAAATTAAGCTAAAGAAATTACAAATATTTCTAATAAAAAAGCCAAATAAAATCCTAAATGCAAATTTGCCAGCTAAATCAAACTATTTTGTAGAAATAAAACACATGCAGTTCTAGTGATTTCTTTTAACGATTTGTTGAAATTCTTTTCTTTCACCTCTTAACCTTTTATACACAAACAACAAACACTATTCTAGAGCTGTATTATGACCTATGGATACGTCTTATATAGCAAAAGATCGAAAATCTTTAGTATAACATATTTGCTGAAAAACTCGGAAATATCGGTTCAGATACAAAAAAGTTATGCCCAAAACATACATTTTTTTAAAATACATATTTTCTGGAACCATAAATCTTCCCGAGTCCAAGTTTTATCTCCAAACTAAATGGTTAATTTCCTCTTAAAGGCGTCCGTATATAAATCTGTCCATTTCATATATGTCCATATATAAACTTCAGTTTTTTCCCAACCATGGTGAAGGGTATATAAGATTCGGCATAGCCGAATTTAGCCGCTCTTACTTGTTTTTTGTTAAGGAACTTTTTTTTACGTTCAGTGATTTAAATTCAATATTTACCGTTTAATGATCTAAATTGATTTTTTTGCCGTTCAGTAATTTGAAAACAATTTTTTACCATTCAGTGATTGAAAATCAAATAGTTCAGATAATAAAAAACAAAAAGACATTAGTTCAGCAGTTTTTTCTTATTGTTTTTGTTAATATTTTAACTGAATATATGCAGCTAAACAGAGCTGAAAACCACTGTAATGCTTAAAAAGCCTCTATATGTTTGTAACTCCAAACTTTAAGGAAAATTTGCCACTAAAAATCTCAAAAATATTTAAATTTTTAAGTGCCTATTGTGAAAATTTTTCTCAAGTTATTTTGGATATCTAAATGGATTTTCTTGGGTGAGATGAGATAATGGTTTTATATTTTCACAATATTATTTCGGCGTTCGGACATTCGTTATTGAATAAATAATTTACACCTGCTAACCAAAGATTAGTAGTTGACCATTACTATGAACCTCTAATCTATTTGGAAATAACTGTGGTTATTTTTTGGTTAGTAAATTAATTTAAACAAAAAAAAAAAAAGAAATGAATTCGTTCACTCAAAATAAAAATTGATTTCGATTTAAGGAGAATTCATTCAAAAAAGAATTAATTCCTTAAAACTCTGTTCACAAGAAATACCCTTAATAGCCAAATAGCCATAAAATATTACCAGAACTTTTGATAAATTTTTTATTTAAAAACTAACAATAAAAATACATTAAATTAAAAGTCATTAAAATTATTTTATATATCGATTATGGTTTTTTTTTTTGCAAGGCTACAAAATTCATCTTCTCTTCTTAACATTATCCACCGCAACACGATCATATGCAGTATCTTTCATGCTTGCTGTTAGAGCTCCCGAGTACGTTCTCTGCTGCTGGGAACTTTGGGTGCGTACTGTTGTATTGATCGAATTTTGTCGATTGGGCGATGAAGTATTACCATTATATTTACCATTAATATTTTGATAAGAGGAAGACTCATTATCATTATGGATTTCTGATGAACTATAAGCACTGTCTTTAATTGGAGAATCGTAAGAAGAATATGAATTATTATATTGATTTTGTAATTGCTGTTGTTGTGCTTGATATGGATTTTGCGAGGATAATAATTGGTTGTTAGTGTTAGGAGTAGAATTTATATTTAAATTTGCTGGCATTATAATGGGAGCTAAAGTTTGAAAAGAACTTGCCAACCCAGTAAACGTAACCGATTTGTTATTGGAAGGTTGGTGAATCACCGTATTGCCGGAGTTCCATGTAAAAGTATTGTTGTTATCTAAAGTTGGAGTACTAGCGAATAGGGCGGCCCTAAGAGAATCTGATTTGGTACGTTGTAGAATACTTTTATTAGGTGTTAAAGAGTGTCCCGTATTAACGCCAATCGAATTTTTAGTTGTTGCCAATTGTTGAGAATTCGTTAATGAATCCGCTGCCTGAGCTGGTGTTAATAGTAAATTACTGTTGCTAAGCGTTTGATAGCTAAGTTGATCGAAACTGTTGTTAAGCTCACCTAAACGATTTATATCGGTATTGTTTAAATTGTAGATTTCCATATTACTTGCAAGTAAATCGGGACGTGAGCCTAACGTCAAAAGACTACCAGCCAAACTATCGTTGTTATTCATGGTGGACATATTGCTAGCAGTGGAAAATGGACTTTCAGATTTTGGTCGTGTTACTACACCCATTTCACTTGGACCTTGTTGTATCACACCAGTGCGAGGATCAAAATGTTTTTGATTTGCATCTTTAAGAGTAGTGTTAATTTCTTTTGGTTTTTCTGTTGATGGAGTACGTAATGAAGACACATGACCTCGAACGGGTTCTCGAGATACCGAGGAAGAAGGCGAAGATGCTGAATTAGTTTCATCAAGTTCTTCCTGTAAATAAATGTAAGGCACATATTTAAAAAATTCTATGTAACTTGAAATAGTTATTTAGAGTCCATTTGTGGAAGTAATTGAACTTGTTTAGTACCTCATAGTTTAGTCTTTTAGTTCAATTGCTGTTCGTTCAAATGTCTGTATGGTATTTTGGCAATTAATTAAGTTCGTACAGTTCGAATGCAATTAAGTGAACAACTTTAATATAAATTATAAATGACCCCTCAGGTGTACTTACCTCATCTTCTTCAGTTATCACTGATGATTCTATCCATTCCTTAATTCTTATTTTCTTGGTATGTCTATCGACGTTTGTCTCAATACCACAATCAGCCAAATTAAATAACAAACGATTCTTTTCATCTGGACTACTGTGGAACGAATACATTGATGGACACAGCTCATCAGTTTCGTATTCGGCCATTTCTTTTTCGGCCGTCTTTGCTAACCAACGGTCATCTAAATATTTCGCCAAATCGGATAGATTTTTTGGCCTCCTATCGGCTCTGGGTTCTAAAAACCTTTTAAACATACGTTGTGCTCTAGATGATAAAAGTTTAAATAATTTCGGTGTTCGCCTTAAGGCCAACATCATGGTGTTTTGCCAAATTAAATAGCGCATATAGCGAGGATCATCGGAACCGGCTTTTTGCCAAGGTAAACATCCTGTTAGGCAAACGAATATAACAATAGCAAATTGCCATACATCGTGACTAGGATCGGCTCTGAAATAAAAAAGACAAACAAATCAGTTTGTTAGGACTTTTTTATTCAAAAAGAAAACAGATTCGCACTGATAACCGTTATTAGCCGTTCGAATGGTTCTGTTGTGCGTATAGAAAATTTGTTGAGAGAACAGAAATTTGATTTTGACAACAGGATTTTAGTTGCTGCAATCGAATAATTCACTGAGAGAATTACTGCTGTAACTTTTAAAAAAAACTAACTAAAGAAATCTAACGCATTTTTGTAGCATTTAAAATATGTATGTTAGTGGATTACAAATTTTTTGACTAAATGGCTAAATAAAATCTAAATTAATCTAAGGTTTCCAAGTTTCTATGAAGCAATTGAACAGATTTTTTTTGAAAGCATTGAACAGAAAACGAAATTTTAAATCACTGAAAGGAAATATGTATTTTTTACATCACGGAATGGTTGATAAATTGAACGAAATCTATTTTTCTATTAATATTGAAAATTTGGCTGCACTTTTAATTTTTTGGTTTGTTAGAAAAATTAATTAATGTTCTACTGATGCTTTTTAATAGATAAAAAAAACTGCATTTCTCAGTTAATTTAAGTTAAATCTCAATATACACCGTTTTTAACATAAATTCTCGAAATTTTATCTGTAATTTTCAATTGATTTTAACGACTAATTCTATAACATAAGTGTTCGTTTGCCAAAAACTTTGGTTAACAACACGAATCTATTAAATATACTTATATACAAATATTTATAAAACTACATACTTACTTATAAGTTCCTTCTGGTTTAATAACTAATACTTCTGGAGGACTGTATGGCAACCATTCATTACGTCTTTCTACAATGGTTCCCGCTTGATACGATTCACCAAAATCACATAATTTAACACGTGAAAAGTCGGAACGATATATCAAAACATTATCCAATTTAACATCCCGATGTACTATGTCTCTGCAATGAAGATGAAAATACAAAAACTTTAAAAATAAGATTAACTGCGTATATTCTTAACGAATAGTCTTACTTTGAATGCATATAATCTAAGGCGGAAGCAATTTGTTTAGCCACACGTTTACTATAAACTTCACCAACACCGGTATCGGTAACATTTGAAGTAAGATCACCTGTAATTAAAAGAAAATATATATTAATAATAAATTACAACATGATGCTATTCATTGAATACATCATTAAGAACAAAAATACCTAATGGTGCATATTCTTGGGTAAATACATAAAATCCAGCTGTCTCAAAAGCCACATCATATGTTGTCACAATATTTCTATGTATACCCAAGTGTAGGCCATAATGAAATTCTCTATAAAAATCTCTTAATGATACATAAGGTTTTGGTACTGCCTTCAATACCATTTCCGAATGTGAGGCTCGATGTTCGACTAAAAGTATTTTGCCAAACCATCCTTCACCAACAATTTGTAATATATCAAATTCATCGACCAAATGTATCTGGAATATAAAAAATCACAAACATATTTACAATTCACACCAACCAAAAAATTTTAATTTTTTATTAGTCTACATCATACTTGGGATTTTTCATTGGCATTGAAATTTCATTAGCATTTGTTAGCTAATTCAAAAATTAATACAGTATATCGTAGTAATACTTTCCTATAGCAAAAATTTTGTCCGTTTTGTCCCATCCCGCTGTTTTCGAGATACCGGCCTTTTAAAAAAATGCCCATTTTACAAAACAGCAAACATCTCGGAAACTAAGCGAAATAACGCAAAACGGACAAAATTTTTGCAAAGTTCGATATAGGGTACCCTTTGATAGCACAGACTTGATAGGTCCGCGAAGGGGTCAATGGAACTTTTATAAAACAGCCACAGCGTTTCTATTTTTTTTTTTAATCAATTTATGTGATAATATAAATTAGCACACACCGATAATACAAATTTCGTTTCCCGTTCCATTTCATTTGTATACAAATAAGTCAGCCTCGGGATGTCTTCCGGACCTGGCAAAAATTTAATCCGTTTTGCCCTTTCTCGCTTAGTTTTGGAGAAATCGGCCATTTTAAAAAATGACCATTTTACAAAGTAGCAAATATCTCAAAAACTAAGCGAGATAGCGCAAAATAGACAAAATGTTTGCAAAGCTCGACAAACACTACGGTGTGATAATACAGATTAGGTACGTCCGGGAAGGGTGCCGTGGAATTTTTATAAAACTGCCACAGGGTGACTATTTTTTCTTTATCAATTTATTTGATAATGTAAATTAACTAACTTTGATAATTCAAATTTCATTCCCAGTTTTACTCCATTTTGTTCCTCATTTTTAAAATACTCACGAGCCCTTGCGATCATTATGCTGATTTAAGAAATTTATCTTCACTTTAACGATTTTTAAAAAGCTTATCTGTCAATATCAATTATTTACTTTTAATCGATTAATTATAAACTACAATGAAATTTAAAAAACATTACCATTACTCAATGAAATAAAAAAATTTAAATTATTATCATTATTTGAAAAAAAGGTAATGAAAATAATTTCATTACAATTGATATCAATGAAATGCTAATGAAATCATTAATTAGTTATTCCAATCAATTAATTAGTGCCAAGTATGGTCTACATAATAAGCTATTTATTTCAGACAAAAATATTTGTTACTATATATATAAATAATGTTTTGTATATGGAAACATATCGAAACATTCTGATAATAATATACACTCAAAATAGGTTGTAGCTTAAATTAACAGAAAATGTACTTTTAAATAAATAAAAAAAATCACTTAAATATTAATTATTTTTCGTTAATTTTAATTGTTAACAAACTAAACAAAAATCCGTTAAAAGAAATAATATTTTTTATTAATTTTCTTTATCTGTCATTTAACTATGAAATCTGCAAAAATTAATGATTACTCCTTTATATCGTTTTTTAAATGTCAACAAATTAACTATAAAATCCATAAAAATAAATGATATTTCGTTTGCAATACTTATAAAGTCCTAAATAACTTCTGAAATTATAGCTATATGGGCGACTCAAAAATGACTCCCAAAATATGGGAATTATTACAAATTTTTGAACTTTCTGAGCCATTTATATTAAGTTTTAAGTTATTGAAAAAATCTTCAAATAGACCTATATAAGAGCCAGATATGTTATATTGAAAATGATCATTCATTAGAGTCTTTTATGAGTCATAATATCTGAGTGCTCAAAGTGCCTGGGTAATGCTTAAAACAACTGTAAATTGTTAAACAAGAAAAAATATCTATCGGCTGACTGTTGATTAAAATATTTAAAAATCGAAATTTTTATTCAAGAAAAAATTTATGATTAATGAACCTTTCAAAGGAAAGATTTTCACATAAAATCCAAAAAGCAAAATATGTACGAATAACATATAAATACTTGATATATGCTCATATTTAAAAAATTTTCAAGTATTTTCCAATACTTGACTAAAATGTTTAAGTAATTTCAATAATTTAGCAAAATAAAAACAAGTAAAAAAAGGCTTAAATTTGGCTGTGCCGAATCTTTGAATACCCTGCACCAATATCATAATATCTACTGTTTTTGACACAAACATGTAAAAAACTTTAGAAGTAAAATTTGTGAAAACAAATTTTGTGTTGAAAAAAAATTTTTTGAGGTGAAAATAAATTCAAGTGGTAAAAAAATTTTTTCAAGGTGAACAAATATTTGTGGTGAATATAAAATATTTAATTCTAAGTGACTGGTGGAAAAACAAGAGGAAATATTTTACTTACCGTTCGCTTCAATGAAATTGTACTTAAATACCCCAATTTGTTTGGAAAATTTAGAGTACTTTTAGGCAAAAAATATTATTTGTATAAAAATTCAAAAGTATTTAAATAACAAATATTATTATTAATCAAAATAGTTGACCATATTTATTTCAATATTTTCACGTATAAAAATGTAGAACATCAGAATATTGTATAAAACGTTATATTCCAGTGTAGAAATGGTAATGAAGTATCATAATTTTTGGACAACCAATAATAATATCAACTTACTTTCGGCATTATTTTGAAACATATAATAATGAGTTTTTAATAAATTGTATTTTTTAAAAAAACTTGTTTTTAGCTTCAATATTATTTCAACTATGGTAGGTATAAAGGTTATTTTATAACCATTTGGTTTTTAAAAATTGAAAAAAATACAGATAATTAACGAAAGTGAATGAAAAATTAATTGGGGATATAAATGAATGCCTGCCATTTTTTTTCATGTAAATGTTGCCTGCGGCTACTTGTAGGTGGTCCACCCATGAGCACCAATTTTGGATGCCCTCCGCAGTGCAATGTGTTGGAATTAGGAAAATATGTTCTGGGAAATGTTACGAATATAAGCCCGGATTCTAGGGATAAGTTCACCTATCTCGTATGAATAATTTCTGGTAACATCGATAAAATATTGATACACAGCCCACATTCCAACGATGCTCCAATGAGTCAATATAACTAAATACCCTTCAGTCATTTATGAGTGCCGACACCCTCCTTTGTAGACGGTCCAAGATAAACTTTGAAGCTCCGGCCAATATATATTTTTTGGCCACAAAATTACATTTGAGGTGCTAAATTGTGACATAAAATGTACCATCTAAATCATCTCCGAAAAAAAATATCTCAAAAATCTCATACAAACATAAAAAATCAAAAAAGGGAACATTTGTAAATACATAGTACCAAATGAGAAAAAAGAGTACCATAGAACTTTTAAGTAACTTAACTTAGGTGTAAGTACAACTATGTAATATGTTTTTGGCCTTATAGGCTTTATATTACGGAACTGAACAAATAAATAAATAAATAAATAAAGTTTTAATAAAAGTAGCACAAAAAGTAGTTGACTACAAACTCTATTATCCTTGTCCTCTACAGTGTTTTTGATACAAATAATGTAGTGAAAAACACTTTTGGATGTGAAAACAATTTTTGTGGTGAAAAAAGCTATGGTGAAAAAAAGTTTGTGTTGAAAAAATTTTTTGAGGTGAAAATAAATTATTACTTTATTTTAAGCGGCAGGTAGAGAGAAAGCATTTTACTTACCAGTCGCCACTTTGAAAATGAAAATACACCAATTTGTAGGGAAAATTTAGAGGTACAGTGTTGGCCAAAACTAATTGAACCGAAATACCATGTTCATTTCTTTGAGTGTAGTTAAAAATTAAAAATTATACTCATATTCTGTAAACGAACATCACTTGATGACATCCTACTATTAACAAATTACTTTTTTTTTATTCACATTCCATACATTTTATATTTATGGGGAAATAAAGATTATCAAAATCTCAGAGAATAAAGCGGCAAACCATACTGAACTAATATAACGAGGATACTAATTTTTTTAATTATACAAATTTTTCGTAAAAATAAATGATTTTGTATCTTAAATCTTAAAAGAAAACAATAAAAATGCTTAGCCCCATTAACACAATGCTCACACGCTGAAAAAAATGCCCTGCAGAAAATACATATAAATGTATGTCATTTATAATTCCATATAAAAGTTTTCGAATTTTATAACATGTCAGATATCAGAAATATTTTGGATTTGTGGTTTTGGAATGCAAGTAAAACTTGGTTTAGTTAAACCGAAAACGAATTTTGTCTGCAATTTCTATGTTTTTTAACATAAATTTGTCGGAACAACTTTTCGTTACATAACATTTAGTCTTCATTGAAATAAAATAAATTAAAACAAATTGCAAAATCAGTATTTAAGTTACAAATTGCGATAAACTGAGTTTAAAGATAATCCACATCCTAAAAACTCGGCCTTAAAATAGTTTCACATGCTACAGGGGAAATATAAAAATGGAAAAAAGTAAACATGTAATGTTAAATTTTAACGAAAATATCGATTTAATTTTGAAATGCTTTGCTGTCATGTGATTTTGTAAATCATTGTTTTTTAAGACATTGGTGAAGTGTATTCAAAGATTAGGCACAGCAAAATTTAAGCTTTTTTTACTTGTAAAACATTTAGATACGAGATGGTCAACTTTGACACCCTATAAATAATTTTCTATATACTTTTCCCAATTCAACCAGTAGTTAAGAAATTACATATTCATTTAAATTTTTTTGTTTTAAATATGTACGAAGCGTATGAGTAATAATTATGAAAGCATTCAATAACACTCATACGCCTTGGAAGAAATAAAAAAAAAAAATATAAGACATTAGCAAAGTTTATGCAACCCTTGCCAAATTAAATAGAAAATATGAATATTTAATTTTCCAAACTTTTATTTTTGTGAAACCTATTAACCCTTTAACTCCCCCACATATCGATCATTTATGGCTCTATTCTAACAAATCGTAAAAAACACTCCTAAGAAGGGGGAAGGCGGGAACGAATGTTCAACAGAAATGTTGGCCATAAAATTTTACCATATACACAAACATAAAAAAACCAGTCAATTTCAAGATTGCTCATCAGATTACCAGTAAGATTTTGGGATGACCTACATATTATAAGTCAGATTTTGGGATTACCTATATACAATCCATTGGAAAAAGTTCGAAATTGTTGTACAGTGTAATTAACGGGGATTAGAAGACGCAGACAATTCGTAAGTAAAGTTCATCATAACTCATGTAGATCTGGTGGGGTTAGCTTTCATCAGCTCTTTCTTTTATAGGCTTTTTACACTGAACAACATCTTTGTGAAACGCGTGGAAGATATTGAAAACATGAAACATGTATTTACATTGGCAACATCTTTCATCTTCCATTAATTCAGCTGTCAAAAAAATAAAAGAAAAAGACGCATATTTTTTGTTACAAATAAAAAAATGGATTTAGAGAAAGCATTCATCATTGGAGCAGTTGCTGCTTTGCAAGAAAAAACCCGAATTTTAATGCAGTACATTGAAATATTAAAGGTCGTTCTGGAAGAAGATGATGATGAAGAAGAATTTTTGGTAGCATAAGTATGAAATTCTTACATCCTTTGTTGAATAATTTGTTTTTGTTTATTTTCTGCAATGTCAGTTTGCTACACTCACCAAAAAAAGTCTGTAATGGCAACTGAAAATTTTGCTGTTATTACAGGAAATTCTGCTTATTTGAGCCCAGCGGTATTTTTTGCTAATCTTAGCAACACATGTCTGCTGACGTGTAGTACAATGAAATTAGTAGACAAATTAGTAGCTGCTACTAAATTTTAGTAGACTTTTTGTAAAGTGGAATTTATAATCTATTTGCTAAAATCAGCAAAAAAATTACTAAATATTATTAATATTAGTACAAAATTTTAAATTTATTTTTTTATCGAGCATACAAATTTTTTATTATATTTTTTAAAAAATATTTTATACAAAATGAAAAAAATCAAAGGCTTTAAAATCTTAAAAATTGTTAAAACATAAACGAATTTATCATTTTGTTTTAATTTGGTAATTTCTGTTTTGAAAAATATTTTAGTTAATTTTTTTATTTTTTTTATTTTTAAGGTTACATTTTAATTGGTTTTTGGGCTGTTTTTTATAACTAAAAAACCTTTTTAGTGCTATTTGAAGTGGGTGTCCTCTTTTTAGACATGAGTCTACCGACTTCCGATCCCTTTTTTAAACCTATGTAACATTTTAGTGTAATTTAAGTTTGTATGTATAAGTTTTAATTATTAGAAATAACATTTCCTTCCTTTTTTAAAATTAGTAATTTTTTTGTTAATTTGAGCAAATCGGTTTTCAAAAATTTGTAAAATAATTTCTGAAATTAGCAACAAAAATTTGTAAAAATTCTGTAATTTGTAAAATGTAAATAGCAAAAAGATTTGCTAAATAATAATTTTTTTACTAAAATTCAGTACAAAAATAGTAAAGTGGGATTGAAAACCGTTTACAAATTTTTCTACTAACTTTTTTTCTGAGTGTAGTGATGGCACAAAGAAAATTGATTTTTTTGTAATTTTTTTAGTGATGACACTTAAAATAACGAAAGATGTTGTAGAATTTTTGGCCTGTATAATTCTCATGGGAAGATGAAAAATGTAGCTCAGTGGAAAAATGCTATTAAAGTTGTGAGTTATGAAAGAAATAGACTCAAAATAAATGTCTATTATCTCAAAAGAAAACTTTGTTTTGCCTCGGTAGGCTAGTGAATAGCGTGGTCGTGGGTTCGATTCCCACCAGAGGCTCTGGACTGGTTACGACACAACGAGCCGATAGTATTCTTTGCTAGTGCTCGGTTAGGGTATTAGGATATGACTTGTAATTATATGATTACCATAAATAAACAAACAAACAAAAAGCAATTTTTGTTAAATGTAACAAATGAAAATTGGAACAACTACACTCAGAATATTATTTAGTTTACTGTTTGTAGTTTAATTAAAAAGTTTTCCGTTCCATTTAAAAATAAAGGAACATACATTAATTTTTTAAGAAATATCTATATTAACTTTTTTATACATTTATTCGAAACGATTTACTATCATTTACCGATTTTTTTCAGTTTCATTTATTTTTTTCATTTGCTTGAAATTTAATAAATATTTACCCACAAAACGGACATTTGTGGTTTATTAGTGTCCGTTACAGTTATTACAAATTTAAATTTTGTTTGCTGTCTGTTTCAAAAAAAAAAAATATTCAAAAAATTTCAATTTGTTTTTTTATTTAAATTGGTTGTATATATAAAAAATTATTTCAATCCAAATTACAAGAACTTCATAAACACACATACATACACAAACACATTCACACCAAAAGTGTCCATAGCTATGCATACATACATTTTGTAATTAAAAAAAAAAAATACAAAAAGGGAAACAATTTTAAATAAATGATAAAATCATTTATTTTTTAAGGAATCGGTATGTAAAATTTTGACATTTATTTTAACTGATTATATCATTTGTTTCTTACGGATGTGTCAGTTGTTTAATCAACATTTAAAAATAAATAACAAAAGACATTTAATTTAAATGAAAATAAAATTTAATTTTTAAATGAAATATCATTTCTTTAACTTACAAAGTATTTTAAGTGTAGTTCCACAATAAAATTTGTTCCAATTACCTCCCAGGACCCAGCCCATATAATAATAATACAAATATTTTGTCGGATTTGTTCACAGAGAAAACACATTCATCGTGACAACTGAATTTATTTCCAACTAAATATTTTGGTTGTAGCAAGTGAATTATTTAGTTGCCCCAACAAAATGTTTTTCTGACACAATTAAAATATTGGGTGGTAAATTGAAGTTCTGTTGCATTAACCGAATTTCGGTTGCAAGAAATTCGGTTGTTACAATGAATTTGTTTTCTCTATGTTCTATCTCGCATATTTGTCGAGTTATGAGTTATTTTATAAAATGGAATTTTATAAAAAAAATTCCGAGTGCCCAAGGCCCCTTAAAAGTTATTGTAAAGGAATTTTTGCTCTACCTCACTCAGTTTTCAATAAAAAGGCTCTAGTATAAGAATAATATTTTCAATAACAAAATCGAGCTTACCTTTTCTAATTCGAATTCACGAATTTTGTGAATACTCCCTCGTGGTTTCTTAGACATATTGTAAATAAATCAGCTTGTAAGAACCATTGAATTTGCGAATATTAATTATTTATTCTTTTTTTTTTTGGAAAAAACTGAAACGTTTTTATTGCATTAATTTATGGTTTATACAAAAATATTACATTATTCTTGTAAATTTTCATTTTTCTTTACAGTATGTTATATTTTTTATATATATACAATTTTTTTTATAGTATTAGCACGTTTTCTTCGTTAAAATTTTTTATAAAAACACAATCAGTTTTGAAAAATGTTTTATAAACAATATTTTTAAATACACACAGTTACAACTGCACCGACACACTTTTGCTAAAAACATTTATTAAACCAATTTATTTTTAGGAATTTTGTAGTCACCAAATACCGGCTGGCAATTCAAAGTGTTTATTATTATTATTATTATTAAATTATTTGGTTCTGTTTTCAGTTATTAAAAAATAAAATAAAATTATTATTTCTGCATTTTTTTTTGTAAATTTTTTGCTTTTATGATTGTTGCAAAATATATTTTTTGCTGCTGCTATGATCAATTTTAAATTACAATTTCCTGGAAATTAATTTTATTTATGATAATTTATTTTAACCATTACACTCGAAGACCTAAAGATAAAATAAGTCAGTCTGCATTAAGTGTATTGCAGTATAAAGTCCTTTGTTGTAGTATTCATGATTTTGTATTTTTCTTTATTTTCCAAAGATATTAAAATAATTAAATGTTGATTTAATGAACAAGGAAGTATTAATAAACAATAACAAATACAATATGTTTTAATTGTTCATAATATGTTTTATTTTAATTATGTAGAATATATTTGTTTTACTTCTGACATATCACACATATGGAGATTAATTTTATTGTAAATGTTTATATAAATGTCTATTTATAAAATACTTCTTGTTGGCAGATGCAAAGTAAATGAACCTCGTTATACGGCGTATAATTACACAAGCCAATATTTTGAAACTATATAAACGCGACTAAGTTGTTTTAACTTTTTGTTGATTAAAACAAATCAGGTCTCTTAAATCGTCCATCATGTCAGGTATGAAAAAGAAAAACGAAGTCAAAGTTTACTAAAATCTGTATTTGCCGATATTTTAATTTATAAAATATTTAATAGATATTAGCATTCTATTCGAATATTTTATGGCTAGCTTTATAGTCTTCCAGAAGTATTTAAAATAAAATCTGAATATTCAATTAAGCCAAAGTGCAAAAAACAGTTACATAGATTTAATAATAAAAATATCTCGTTAAAATCGTCCTCAGTCTGTACCAAATGGACTACAAATTTTATATTTTTAATTAAAGTAAAAAGTAAAAAGTCTGAAGCGTATGAGCAATATGGATTCAAATACTAATAAATATAAAAGTTCAATATTTAATCAAACGCTAACATTTTAAATATTTAGCGGTAAAAGCATCGTACACTGCAAAAATGCTGCGATTCAACGAAATTTTGTTGTAATTTATGGCTTAAATAAAATAAAATCATTAAAATTTGAAAAAACTTCAGTTAGAAATAGTAAATCTAAAAAAATTTATAAGATTTATAGTTAAAATATAGCGTTGCCACCTGTTTAAAATATTTTATATGTACATCCAGATTTAAGGTTGTCATCTTATTTGGAATAACCCATAATCAATTAATAAAGCAAAAATATTGTATTGGGAATTAAAAAGAAAAAATCCTATTATCCTATTTTATTGCTATTTACAATAAACTTTAAACTTTAAAATAAAAATTTGTTTATTAACTTTTTTTGTCCAGTAGAAGCGACCATTTATTTTGTTAAAAGACTTGAAAATTGGTAGAATCTATCAAATTTATTAAAAAAATTGTTGATATTTGATATTGATTGGTGTTGAAAAACGAATTTTATACTAATATATTTTTTACTTAAAATGAAATATTGCCAGAGAAAATTAAAATTAGTTGTGGTACAGTAAGCAAGAGTGTGAACTATGAATCTTAATGGCCAGGATCGATACCAGAAAATCTAACAATAACAATTTTATTAAAATAAAATTTTGTGGAACGTAAAAATTGTTATATGGAATATAAATATTAAATTATAAAACTGAACATTGGCTTTTACAACAAAAAATATATTTTAATATGAAGACAGTTGTCGTAACCGCCAGAATTTAATTGGCAACAAATTCAGTGGAAACAACTGATACTGTTTTCTGAGTGTAGATTAAGATAAAAGATAAAAGTCGTAACGTACTACATATTACAAGTGTTGAAAAAGTAGAAACACTTCTCATTTAAATCGAACAATAAAATATTAAAATTTCATGAAAAAAACATACAAAAACTTTTAATTTGGATTTATCGGATTTTTTTGATAACCACTTTTTAAAAATTTTAACGAAACCCAAAAAGATTATTGTGGCACTTAGTTGAAACTTGCATGGAAAAATTTGGGCCAAATTGCATAACTATAATAAAAGATTCGGAATTTTGAGACAAATCCAAAAAAAAAAAAAAAATAGACGTGATATATTTTTAAAATTCCACCGACGTGCTAGAACACCAGAAACCATTTCAACGGCTTATATTTTCCAAGTTTCATTTTGTTAAACTTTTCAAATAATTTTTTTTTTTATAGTTTAAGGGTGTTGTTTGTATAATTACATATTTTTTTATACCCTCCACCATATATGGTGAGGGTATATACCAGTTTGTCATTCCGTTTGTAACATGTCGAAATAAAGGTTTAACACCCCATATATTAGTGATCCTTATGCAATTTTAAGTCGATTTAGCGATGTCCGTCTGTCTGTCTGTTGATCTGGCGATCACGACGCGAAGACGCAAGCGGGGGTGCCTATGTTTACCCAGATTATTGAACATCCTCCCGAGCAGTTTGGTATTTAAAATGTGCAAAATCGGTTAAGCGGTTCAAAAGTTATGAGTGAAAATGTGAAGGTACCTCTAAATTTTCCATACAAATTTGTACAATTTTTCTGTATCTATTTTTTTTTCTATTAAGTAAGTAAAAATGTTATTAGGTCTTCTTATTGTTTGATTACATTTATTGTCTTACATACTATGAGAATAATAACATTCTTAGAGCTATATGTGTGTTACTCTGATAACTAAGTTAGTGTAAAAATCAACAATGTTAAAGTCGCTAACAGAGCAGACTTCTGTAAATAACATTGCTAAAACTAAATAAATAACATTACTAAAACTAAATAACAAAAGTTCGTTACATAAATTGACAAAACATATTCATATTACAGTTCATGCAAAATTTAGTATATACGTATGTATATCATCTTCAGCCCCTATGGTGGAGGGTATTCAAAGATTCGGCACAGCCGAATTTAGCCCTTTTTTACTTGTTTTTAATTCAAAACGACGATTCATATTAAACAGAAGAATTTATTGGTGTCTGTTAGACTAGAACCTCAGTCGCAGAGGTTTAAAATCAAGTGGCACATTTTTCCGCCCAGGTTTAAGCGAAAATCAAAAGATCAATTTTCATTGCCACCCTAATGTATATTTATAACTTTTTGCAATTTTAAGGCAGTCAAGCGATGTCCGTCGGCCTGGACTTTGAAAAAGCGATAATGACGCGACGACGCAACCGCCCTAACATTTTGGTATTGAAAATAAGGAAAATCTGTTCAGCGGTAGAGAAGTTATAAGTCCGAAGATACTTCTAAATGTGCTATACACAACCAAATTATTTGTTTTCCGCAACCTAATGTACACTAAAAAAAAAAAAAGACATGAACTAAAAGTAAATCCAAAATTTCCTTTAAAAAAGTTAAAAATTTTTTCTCAATTTAAGTAAAATTTGATTAAAACTTGGAAAAATTTTCTTAAAATGAATAAAAATTCCTGTTTGGGTAAAAACAAAAAAGTTTATATACTCAGAAATAGTTCATACCTTTCTTGTTACTTTTTTTTTTTGATTTTAGGAAAAACCAATTATATTAAATTAAAATTTATCAATTTTTATCTCAGTTTTAAGAAATTTGCATACTTAAATGTAATAAAACTAAGTTTAGTTGAAAAAAAAAATAGAACATAATTTACTCCCATTTAGTTAAAAAATGTGCTTAACTTAATATGACTAAGTACTTGAACTTAATGCGTGTTAATTTTTTTTCTCGCGAGTAGTAAAATTTTCTAAATTTAAGAATGTCATTTCTATATTCAATTTTCAAGAGTGCCACTTTCTATTTTTTAAGAATTGTTTTCAGAAAATAAATTGTTTTTTAAAAACAAAAAGTAATAATAAAAATTTATTTGGTCTTAAAAACTGATGAACTATTCAAAGGAAAATTTTCATGCAACTTAGTTCAGAAAAATTTAAAAATTTTAATAAAATATTTTTTTTTTCAAAAGTTTTCTTATTTTCTAATAAACCTAAATATGGATTTTTTTTGTTGGAAAAAGTATAAATTATTTTTAATATTCTATTGCGAAAAAAAACAATTAATTAAAAACAAATTAGTTAGTTTTCTTAATTTTCAAGAAAAAATATAATTAAAGGAAACAAATTAAAGTAACTATTTAAAAAAATTATAGTGCATGATTGTATTTATTGGTTCGTGAGTCAAAAATGGCTTACGTGCCCATCTCTAATCTTAACAGTCTTAAGTATTGAACTAAAAATAACTAAAAATGTATTTTAAACATATTTCGAATTGACGCTTTTATGTAATAATTTTGTTTGCTGACTACAATACAAAATATCGCAAGCAGATTTTATACATTACGGCATAATGGCTTTCCTATAATTGACGTTGTACCTTTTAAACTTTATACTTATCGAAGGCTCTAAAACTATTTTTTTCACTTAATAATAATTTGTATGTCAATTAAAGTTTAAGCTAAAAATGCCATAAAATAACTTCACATTTTTCTATTTTTCAATAATGTCAAGATATGTAACTGTGATATTCTGTATTTTTGCATCAATTTCCTTAAATTAGTTAATTTAAGTAGACAAAGGATCCCTAGTGTTCCTTAACCATAGATGCCGTGTGTCACTTAGGGCGTCCCTTTTTGTAGTTCTCTCAAGCAGAACTGTTAATTAACTACGTTTCAGGATATCCTGCAGTACATTTTTAAATTTGTTTACATTTTTGCTAATGAAATTTTATTTATATTTTAAATACATAAGTTTAGTATAATTTAGTTTAGAGGCAAAAATGTATAACAAAAAGCTTGTTAAGAGCAGTGTCCTCACAAAACGTATGTCCTTCAAAAGTGGGAAAATACTTACACAATGAGTGTAAAGTACTTTCAAATATATGGTAAAATATATTACCTTTACCATAGAAGCAGGATAAGGATAATTTTCCCTTAAAAGAAGTGCTATTTAACTTGTTGTTAGAAAATATTTTATTTTTAGGGAGTTAAGTACTAGTTTTTAGTAAAAAAAATTATTTGATGAACTTAAATAAAATAAAATTTTTCTAAAAACCAAGGAAACATTTCCCAACTAACAGTAAAATTTAAGATGAAATATGAACCAAGTAGGAGGAAATTTTACTGTTTTCTAATAAAAATTTAGTTCTCAGTAGTAAAATTTGTCTATAATTTAGAAATTTTGACCAAATTTAAAGTAAAATTTGTTTCTTAATTTCAAGGAAAATTTTATTAAATATTTGGCGCCGTTTTCATTTCAATTTTTCCTCCAAATAAGTTAATTTTTCTAAATTCTTGTTTATTTTTTTTTTTTTGATGTAAAAGAAAATAATGAATTTACAATAGTACACTATTCATTTATGTAAAATTGGTGACGGATTAATAGAGCAAATATTCTTAATCTGCGGGGGGTATTAACTAAAACATTAAACAAATATATAAAATATAAATATTGGCACTATTTAAAAGAAAAATATTTTGTATGAATGACACGAAAGAGTGGCGTTGTTTAAAATACAAGACTAAACAAATATGTTTATAAAAAAAATAAAAAATATTAAAAGTGGTACAAGAAAATACTATGTAATTACAAGGAAGCACTTTTAAGAGAGGTACAACATCAAAATTAGATGATGGCGCATAAAAATTTGTCAAAAATCTGCATAAAAAAAGTTTACCCTCAACATAGGAGATGAGACCCCGCTTACAAGTTCACCTGTTTGATAATTTTATTATTTCTTTTAATATAGCCTAATATCATAACAGTGTGAGTAAACTCCTAAACAGATCTTTCTTGTCAGTAAAACAAAAAAAAATAAAATAAAACAGAAAATGATTTAAAATTAATGTCTCACTCGAATATGGGCCTTAAATCAAATATTTCAATCAACACACAAAAATTACATTTACGGTTTATGAAGAACGAAATTCACCAAAACTTTTTTAACCCCAAGTTGGGTTTAAGTCCAGGAAACTTAACGAAACCGGTTAACCAGAAACCGAAATTTTGAAAAATCGATTAATTGATGTAGAAACTTTAATATTGACCCATATTCATGGAAATGTTTAAAATTGCTAAGAATTCAGAATTCATTCGTGATCGATCTTTTATCCGCGATACAATTTATTTATGTCATTCGAAAACTGCTGTTATTCCAGAAAATATCGATGTTCTGCAGTCAATGTTTGCCTAAACAGACATAGTGGAATATCATGAGTTACAGACATCTCTGGGCATTGGAAATACTAGAAAAAATCTATCATAAAAATTTAGTATAGAAACAGAATAAAAACGTGTCGTATTTTTCCATACAAAGGAACACATAAAACACGACGAGCGAGTTGAGAAATATAATCTATTTTATTTTTAATACGTTTTTTTTATTCTCTCATTTTTTGTTTCTCATTCTTACTAAAGAGTTATTGTTTTTTATTTCTTTGTAAATCAATAATATAGATATTCTGATGTTTATATTGTGTTAGTTGCAGCATTTTGTTACAAGCAGTTTCAATTTAAGAGTGCCATACTATTTTTGAAATAGGAAATGAAAACTTGCCGGCTTTAGGGGAAATTTTGGCAAGCTTCTATTTCTAAATTGAATTAATGGTGCATTCATAATTTTTTGCTTCATTTATAGAGTATTATTTATAAATCCAATATTAAGAACAGAAGATTTAAATCAAATATAAACACAAGCTTAAGTTGTGTTATTACCAGAGAAGACAAAAAACGAGCAAAAGTAAAAAAATATTTTTTATTTTTTTTTTTAAAGAACAAAAGTAGCATAAAAAATATTTTTTAAATAAGCAAAAGTAAAAAGTTGGTGAAAAACACTTTTTTTAAAAAAGAACAAAACTAGCAGAATTTTTTTTTTAGAAAAAACACTGAGCTAAAAGAAAAATGTAAGAAAGCAATTTAAAGCCAAAAAAATCTTAAGAAAAAGCTACTTTAAAGATAAAAACTGGAAAATCCAAAAAAGCATATGAGTTTTAAAAGCAAAACTAACAAATTTGTCTTCTCTGGCTACTAATATGTTCAAACCAAAAAAAAAAAAAAATTAAATAAATAAGATAAACTCATAAATATATATTTAATTATAAAAATGAATTTATTTATTGGGCATTTTTGGTAATTTTCACATTAACAAAATGGTCAAATTTAAAAGCCATCACAAATTTCCCGCTTCAAACCGAATTTCTACAACCTGCAACCTAATTTATCCAAGTTTCATTAAAAATTTCAAGTTTTAAGAGAATTTTTACTCTTTTCTCTTCTTATTGAGTTGTGCGAAATTGGCGAACGAAAAAAAAAAGAGAATGGGTTGAGTACGGAAGAGTAGTATAGATGGAGTGTGGAGAAAGAGATATTGGAGAGGAAATAATCTCTACTGTACTATTTACACTAACATGACAGTCACAGTCGTTATTTTATTTTCCCTCACAGCGACAATTGTTCTAGGTCCCGTTGTAATTCTGAGTCGACACTTTGCTATGTATATATCAGTTACAGGTATCCCTGGGGATTACGAAGACTCCAGTACAAGAAATCTTACAAAAACATTTAGGGTAGAAACAGAAAAAGGAGTTGTCGTATTTTTGTGAGAAAGAATCTGTTTTATTTTCACGACGTTTTTCTTATTCTCTAATTTTTTTTCTCATTCCCACTAATAAGTTGCCGCTTCTTAACGATTTTTTTAAAAAAACAGCATATGCCAACTAATTATAGCTTAGATATTCTAATAAACCAACTATTAAATTTTTATAAAAAATAATTAAACTGTAATTTTTTTAAATAAAATTTTAATGCAAAAATAAAAAAATAGTGTGTTGATAGTAAGGAAAAGACATACTGGAGAGGAAAGAATCTACCTCTGCCAACATTTAAGGCCAGACGTAAATGCATTTCTGCAAAGAAAATTTAATGAGTTAAATAAGAATAGAAGATGTTGCGTTGTATTTTTTGTTTCATTCTTACACAGAGAAAACAGATTCATTGCGATAACCGAATTTAATGCCAACAGAATGGTTTGGTTGGAGCCACCGATATATTTGTTTTTGGCGACCGACATTTAGTAAATACAAAAGAGTTTCGTTTGAAGTATTAGTTGTATTAGGAATACATTTGGTTGCAATAACCAAATAATTCGGTTGCTGCAGCCATAATATTCAGTTGGCGATAAATTCGGTTGCCATGATTAAACTGTTTTCTCTGTGTATAAAAATCTCTTTTGAATAGATTTTTGAGAATCCGAAGACTTTTAATACAAATTGGTATCCAAACATTTGTTTGTCAGAACTCATAGGCGAAGTAATCAAAAAGAACCCAGTCGGCTTCAGGCCGACTAAGCCGCCGCTATTTTGGGACGGCTTGCATCTCTGATCTAGACCTGACACCTAATTATGTTTATCTGTTCAATTTTATCAAACACAAATTCAAATATATATATTTAAAATATATATTTCTGAAATACCAAGTTCAGAGTGGAAAAATGCTTCGAAAATGTTAATTTATTTATTTATTTTATTTATATTAATCATATAATTACAAATTATATCCTAATACCCTAACCGAGCACTAGAAACAAAGGCCAAAGGCTCGTTGTAGCGAAAACAGACCAGAGCCTCTGGTAGGAATCGAACCCACGACCCCCACACTGATAAGGTAGCACGCTACCAACTAGCCTACCGGGGCGCTTATCTATTACTGTTTGCTACATTTTATTAGCTTCCTGAAAAGTTTTTCAAAATGGATTTAAGGCCTTTATTCAAGCAGGTCATTTAAATATGTTGTATGTGGCTGCGTTTGTAATATGAGCTATAAGTATTGTAGAAAAAGCAATATTTAAGGAGACCATGTATTTTTTTTTTTTGATAAAATTTTTGAAAATAAAAAAATTTTGCGAAAAAGCAAAATAAATTTGTATATTTTAGGTCTCCTCAAAAAATTTGTTTACTATATTTAACTCATTTAATCAGCGCAGCAACAATATAAAATATAAACATTAAGATTCAATTTATTTTTTTTTTTTTCATTTTAATGCAAATAATACAGTTACATGCATTTTTCATGTTCAAGTATGTATTTGGATTCCGTAGAAACTATTTGTTGTTATTTTTTAGTGTGAAATTAAAAAAAAAAAGAATTTTTATAGTATTTATGTGTCAGTGTCGGCATTGTACAAATTAAAATGTATACACCCCTGTTCACAATCGTTTCGAAATAAAAAATAAAAAAAAAAATCAAACAAAATCCGCAAACTTGTTGTAGTTTTTATTTTAAAATTTTCCTCGTCGTACGAGAAAAGAAAAATTTGTGTGTGACTAAATATTTAGCTTGAGACACAATATTTATAAAGATTCTTATATAAAACACACAAAAAATTATGAATGATTAAAAAAAAAATTATAAATCTTTATTGTTTATATTCAAATTAATTTCTTCACTTTTATTTTGTTATTTTAAAAACGTAAATAGTTTTTAATTTTAAAACATTTTTTAATTTATAGTTGAATTTACATTAATTTCACATTAAAAATATGTATATTATTTTTGACCGAAAAAAAAAACGTTTATGAATTTCTTTACTACAAGTAGTAGCTATTTTTAAAATGCAATTTCAGGCACTTTGAATGCGTAGTTTCAATATGCAGACAATTTTCATTTTTTCAGACCGAACCGCAGAAAAATCTAAAGAAAACTGAGGTAGAATAAAAATAATTTCGAAAAACTTTAGCAAGCTTCCACCCATAAAATATTTGATTTGTTAGAGAAAGAATGTTTAAGAGAGTAAGAGGACATTTTTTTTTTAAATATATTTTCGAAATTTTTGTTGTATTGTAAAGTTTTCATTTAAAAATCTTTAACAATGTTTATATTGTGAAAGAAAGAATATTTATTTGAGTAAGAGAACATTTTTCGGAAATTTATTTTCAAACATTTTTTTTGTATTTAAAATTCGTGAAATTCTCATTTTAAAATTATTTTTTTTTCTTTCGTTTTGAATATTATTATTTGTTTTGTAAACTGCGGCAAATAGAAAACACATTTTTTAATAGCCTTTATAGCAACAGTTTTTACTATTATTTTTATTTAATTATTCTTTTTAAAATATATATCTTTTTTTTTGGATATTTTGAATTTGATTTAAATTTTATTTTGTAGACATACTGCTAGACACTATTGCGAACATCAATCGATGCCATATGGAAAGAATAAAATGATTTAAAATATTTTCAATACAAACAAGTTAAATAAATTATTTTATAAATTGTATTTTGAATATTGCAATGAAAATATTAAAAATTTAACAAATAACACAATTATTAATCAACAATAAAAGTATGTATTACCGGCAATTTAGTATCCAATGAAAGATATTTTAAAGATCTACAATTGTAGAATACAGGGTAGTTGAAAAGTTCCTGCGCTCACCAAGAGATGGCACTGCTAGCTCCAAACTTTTTTTTTCTCAAGTTGGTATAACTGTCCTGAGAACACATGCAAAGTTGCAAGTCATTCTGTCAATTCTTTCTTTGTTTACAAGACATTTGAAGTTGACATGTCATTGATTTTTTTTAATATGGAAAAAATTAAATATCGTGCAGTCATTAGATTCTTTGTTTTGAAGGGTTTAAAAGCAAAGGAAATTTATGAACAATTGTTAGAAGTGTATAAGGAGTCCTCACCTTCAAAACGCACCGTTGAATTTTAAACGTGGTCGTACCAGCCTTGAAGACGATCCACGCGAAGGACGACCAAAAACTGCAACCACAGCAGAAATCATTGAGCAGGTACATAATATGGTTAGTGAAGATCCAAGTTTGTCTAAGCGTGAAATTGCTAATGCCCTAGGCATCTCAGACGAACGAGTACTCCATATTTTTTATGAAGAATTACGTATGAAAAAACTGTTTGGAAAGTTAGTGACGCACACAATAACAATTCAACAAAAACTGGATCGAAAACAAATTTCTCAGCGTAATTTGGGGCGTTTTAAGCCGAATAAAACCGACTTCTTGCGTCATTTTATAACTATGGATGAGACTTGGATCTACCACCATGATCCTAAATTGAAACAAGAACGTTTACAGTGGGTTGTTCAGCTCCAAAGCAGGTGCAGTCACAACGATCAGCAAAGAAGGTTATGGCATCAGTATTTTGGGATGCAAAAGGAATTTTGTTGATTGATTATCTTCAGAAAGGTAAAACAATCAACTCTGAATATTATCGCAGCCTTTTAGATCAGCTGGATGAAAAAATTCGTTAGAAAAGTCCTGGTTTAAAGAAGAAAAAAAATAATTTTTCATCAAGACAGTGCACCTGCTCACAAAAGTGTTTTGACGATGGCTAAAGTCAAAGAATTAAAGTACGAATTGCTTGAACATCCACCGTATTCACCAGATTTGGCTCCCATTGACTACTATCTTTTCAGAAATCTCAAACAATTCCTTCGTGGAAAGCATTTTTCGTCGAATGAAGAGGCCATAGCAGCCGTAGACGGTTATTTTGGAAGATCATTGGAACAAGTGTATTGAGCTTCTAGGAGATTATATTGAATAAAAAAATATATTTCGTAACAAAAACAGTATTCTTTCATTTCGAGCGCAGGAACTTTTCAACCAACCTGTATGAAGGTAAAATAGTAGGAAAAGCTACTACAGTTTTGTTAAAAATGGCCCTGCTGTAAAACTTGGTAAAATTAATAGAACCTATTTGCTAATAACTAGATTAGGTTAAAAAAAGGTATTATAAAGTGAAGAAACTCTTCACAACCGACTCATGTCCAAAAATAGAACATACATTTAAGCGCTCTCGTATAAGTTAAAATTTTACTGGGGATCGTACCACTCCTTTACCTCAAGCTCTCGCCATTTTTACCGGTCTTGCGACCGGCTATCTTAACAAAAAAAGTTTGTAATGGCAACTGAAAATTTTACTGTTATTACGGGAAATTTTGCTAACTGAGCACAGTGGTATTTTTTGGTAATGTTAGCAACACATGTCTGCTGACGTACAATAAAATTAGTAGAAAAAATTTGTAGCCGCTACTGAATTTTAGTAAACTTTTTGTAAACTGAAATTTAAAATCGGTTTACTAAAATCTGCAAAAAAAATACTAAATATTATTAATATTAGTACAATCAAATTAGTATAAACAATTCGTAAGCGCTACTAAATTTTGGTAAATTGCTGTAAACTCAATGAATTTATAAAAAAATATTAAAATCAACAAATTAGCTCAATTATTTTTAGATACACTTGTTACAGTTTGAATCTGTTTATTTCTTTTGAAATTCCCTTCCGAATTCGAATATACAAATTTATATTTTTTTTATCGAGCAACATTTTTTTTATTAAAAAAAAAAAAAAAAATATAAATATTTTAGACAAAATAAAAAAAATTCAAAGGCTTAAAAACTAATGAAATCATAAACGAATTTATCAATTTGTTTTAATTTGCAAATTTTTGTTTTGAAAAACAATTTTAATAAATTTTATGGATTTTAAGGCCAAATTTTAATTGTTTTAAGGGCTGATTTTTAGAACTAAAAAAGTCTTCAGTGCTATTTTAAGTAGATTTCCAATTTTTGGACATGAGTCGGCTTTAAAAAGTATCTTTACTACTGATCACTTTTTTCAATCTACATATGTAACATTTTAAGGTTTTAATTATAAGAAATAACGGTTTCTTCAATATTCACTTTTTAAAATTAGTATTTTATTTTTTGTTAATTTTAGCAAATCGGTTTTCAAAAATTTGTAAAATGATTTCTGAAGTTAGCAACAAAAATTTATAAATAGTCTGTAAAAATGCTGTTATTTGTAAAACTTAAAAAAATTTACCTAATAATATTTTGTTTACTAAAAATCAGTAAAAAAATAGTAAAGTGGGATTAAAAACCATTTACAAAATTTTCTACAAACTTTTTTTCTGAGTGTACTCAAGACAAGACTTCTGGAGAAAACCTTTGGCTTACTTAAGTAACCAGGCAGGTTTACCAATATCCAGAAAAATTAAAAAAAGTTCTTAAAAAAATAACACGATGAGGTTTACAATTATTGCAAAAATCAAATTTAAGTTTTTTTTTTTTTTTTTAAATTCCAAAGAAAAATAAATTAACATTAATTTTTTTATACTTTAGTTTTATTCAACATTTTCTTGTGGATTTTTGTTAAATAGTCTTCAAAACATTGATAACCTGATAGTGAAATTTCTTTCTTTTCGGGATAGGGTTGAACATATTTTAGGTAACTATTAAGTCAGAATTATGATTTTATTAACTAGATTTTATAATTTTTAACTGAGTATTTCTTCCTATGGATAGTTAAATTTTTATTGGAGAATGACAAAAATATTTGTTTTTTTAAGTTTTGCGGTTCATTTTATTTTTCCTAAATTATTTATTTTTTTAAGGATCGTATGTCTATGGAGTTTATCTATTACCATATTTATTCCAGATGTTATTTTAAAACATGGGGATTATCCCCATATTTTAATTTTTTCGCCATCCGTACAGCCAGAGAAAAGATTGGTCGAAATTTGATCAAACCCATACATTTTTTAAGGCATTATTTTATTCAGAATTACCTATAAAATAAAGGGAAAAGGGACTAAAAATTAATTATATATTTTTTTATTTTATTTTTATTAATCATATAATTACAAATTATATCCTAATACACTAACTGAGTACAGGTTGGTTGAAAAGTTCCTGCGCTCGAAATGAAAGAATACTGTTTTTGTTACGAAATATATTTTTTTATTCAATATAATCTCCTAGAAGCTCAATATACTTGTTCCAATGATCTTCCAATAATTTTATCCCATCCTTATAATGGTTTTCCGGAAGCTCTGCAAATTACCGTCTACGGCTGCTATGGCCTCTTCATTCAACGAAAAATGCTTTCCACGAAGGAATTGTTTGAGATTTCTGAAGAGATAGTAGTCACTGGGAGCCAAATCTGGTGAATACGGTGGATGTTCAAGCAATTCGTACTTTAATTCTTTGAATTTAGCCATCGTCAAAACACTTTTGTGAGCAGGTGCATTGTCTTGTAAAATATGATTTTTTTTCTTCTTTAAACCAGGTCTTTTCACACGAATTTTTTCATCCAGCTGATCCAAAAGGCTGCAATAATATTGAGAGTTGTTTGTTTTACCTTTCTGAAGATAATCAATCAACGAAATTCCTTTTGCATCCCAAAAAACTGATGTCATAACCTTCGTTGCTGATCGTTGTGACTTCATCTGCTTTGGAGCTGAACAACCATCTTCAGTCCACTGAACACGCTCTTGTTTCAATTTAGGATCATGGTGGTAGATTCAAGTCTCATCCATAGTTATAAAACGACGCAAGAAGTCGGTTTTATTCGGCTTAAAACGCTCCAAATTACGCTGAGAAATTTGTTTTCGATCCAGTTTTTGTTGAATTGTTAATGTGTGCGGCACTAACTTTTCAAACAGTTTTTTCATACGTAATTCTTCATGTTAAATATGGAGTACTCGTTCGTCTGAGATGCCTATGGCATTAGCAATTTCACGCTTAGTCAAACTTGGATCTTCACCCACCATATTATGTACCTGCTCAATGATTTCTGCTGTGGTTGCAGTTTTTGGTCGTCCTTCGCGTGGATCGTCCTTAAGGCTGGTACGACCACGTTTAAATTCACCAGCCCAAAATTCAACGGTGCGTTTTGAAGGTAAGGACTCCTTATACACTTCTAACAATTGTTCATAAATTTCCTTTGCTTTTAAACCCTTCAAAACAAAGAATCTAATGACAGCACGATATTAAATTTTTTCCACATTAAAAAAAATCAATGACTTGTAAACAAAGAAAGAATTGACAGAATGACTTGCAGCTTTGCATGTGTTCTCAGGACAGTAATACCAACTTGAGGAAAAAAAGTTTGGAGCTAGCAGTGCCATCTCTTGGTGAGCGCATGAACTTTCTAACCAATATCGGCTGCTTGTAGCGTAAGCTGTCCAGAGCATCTGGTGGCAATCGAACCAACGAACCCTGCACTGATAAGCTAGCTAGAATACCGGGACGCTCTTTTATTAAAGTAAATTTTTCACACTCAGAATATTATGTAGTTAACTGTTTGTAGTTTAATAAAAAAGTTTTCCGTTCCATTTAAAAATAAAGGAAGATACATTTATTTTTCAAAGAAATATCTGTATTAACTTTTTTATACATTTATTCGAAATAATTTACTATCATTTACCGATTTTTTTCAGTTTCATTTATTTTTTTCATTTGTTTGAAATTTAATAAAAATTTACCCACAAAACGGAAACTTGCGGTTTATTTGTGTCCGTAACAGTTATTACAAATTTAAATTTTGTTTGCTGTCTGTTTCAAAAAAAAAATATTCAAAAAATTTCAATTTGTTTTTTTATTTAAATTAGTTGTATATATACAAAATTTTTCAATACAAATTACAAGAACTTCATAAACACACATAAATACACAAATACATTTTGTATTGTACGAGTAAATTAAAAAAAAAAAAAAAAACAAAAAATACAAAAACGGAAATAATTTAAAATAAATGAAAAAACATTTATTTTTTAAGGATTGGTAGGTAAAATTTTGACATTTATTTTAACTGCTAGCCGCTAAATGTTTCTGTAAATCGGCTAAGAATTTTGTAGTCTCGGCTAAGAATTTTTTTGTAGTCACACCATTTGGCATCATGGGTGGCTAAAAATTTGGTAGTTTGTTCATCCTGCTTTATATGGTCCTTGTATAAACTTTTAATTTTTTTTTTTAAATATTTCCTTAGTTCCTAGTCTTACAATTCAACAGTTGTAAGATTAAATTGGTGATTTGCTTCCAAAAGTCTTTAAGAATATTGAGTCGCAATCCCGATGCATTGACTTTTTCTTATTGTGTGTAATCAGCAGAGAAGACAAATTTAAATGTTTTGCTGCTTTGGCTTTTTTACTCATGCTTGATTTTTTCTGCTTTTTTGAATTATCCAGTTTCTAGCTTTATAGTAGCTTGTTCTTGAGAATTTTAAACATTAGTCTTGACAGTTCATATTTGGCAGACGTGAAGTAGATATGTGGTAAATTTATCATGTAAAAATATTCGATAAACCAACGGGTTTTAATCGTTAAAACATTTTATGAAAATCAATCACCGATTACCCCGATTTTTATAAAAAAATCATAATGAGTGACGAGGCACATTTTTATTTGAATGGATAAGAGAAAAAATGTAAAAGTCGGTTCTGTGCAATGGAAAATCCTCAAATTATTCATCAGTCACCTTTGCATCCAATGAAAGTGACAGTATGGTGTGTAATTTGGTCAGGAGGAATCATTGGACCTTACTTTTTTGAAAATGAAAAAGGCGTAACGGGATCTGTGAATGGGGAGCGATATCATGATATGATTGAAAACTTTTTAACGCCACAACTGCATGCTTTGGGCTTTATTAACATGTGGCATCAACAAGATGGTACCACATCGCATACAACCAGGATTACAATGGAATTACTGCGAGACCTCTTTCCACAACAAGTTATTTGAAGAAATGGTGATGTTGATAGGTCTCCACGGTCGTCTGATTTGACTGCTCCGGATTTCTTTTTGTGGGGATATCTGAATAGCAAAGTTTATGCAAACAAACCAGAAACGCTTGAGCAACTTAAACAAAATATTCGTGAGAATGTAATGAAAAATGTGCTCAAAAGGGATCGCATTTGTGAGGCTAACATAGGCGGACATTTATCTTGTATTCCATACATAATTGCCGACATTAAATAAAACATATATCAATATAAGATCCATTCTCTTTCATTTAATCAAAAATTACCTTACAGGCGGACACCCTGTATTTTGAATTATTTCTGAATTTTTTAAAATTCCTTTATTATTTTCAAATTGCCCATTAAATGTCTATTGTCAAATTTCAATCATTTGCCAAAATCCATTAAACTATTCAAAATAATATACTAAAAATGAGAGTGAAAATGGAACATATTTAACCACGCCTAGTTTTTGGAAAAATTTAAAAAGTCGCTCCATTTTTTGTTTCATATATTAAACGAATGGTGTTCCTTATAAATACACAAATAATATTTCTGCACTCATAAAAAAGTTGATACAAAAGTTTGTTAAACGTGCTTTTTACGAGAATTAATTGAACTATTTTTTCTGTTGTTTTCGTTGAAATCAATTATTTAGCCAAAGTTATTATCCCATTTTTTACAAATTGAATTTTAAAGCATAAACCTATGACCATGATAAAAACTACTGTTAATAACAGCAAATTCAAATGTTTTTATAAATAAAGTTTTACACGAAAAAGCTTTTATTGCAATGGGCAATATAATTTACATTACTACAAAGCTTTATGTTAAACTTACTGTTATTTGTTGTTTATAAACTTCCTCTAAAATACCATTAAATATGTTTTAAATAACTTAACAACTTTGTTCTTACCTCTTTACTAAAACGCATGCGTTACAAGCCTCTTGTATTTCTATAGAAAAAAAAAAACAACAAAATATTGCAATTTTCCACTTCAAACATGCTTTGGAAAAATTGTATAAAAAGACATGTCCTTTTGTGAAAATTCACATTCGTTTAACTGTTACCGTTGTTTTAAAATCATAGTTTAAATAGAAAAAAATAAAAGTGTTAAAATAATTTGGTGTTAAAAGTTTTTTATTTAGAAAATTTTTTAAAAAAGTATTTAAGTCAAATTTAAGTTTTTCCCCATAAAAAAAAAATATTTAATTTAAATTTTTGTTTTATCGTTGACATTTATCCAAATTTTATATTGTTTTTGAACTATTTTGGGTAGAAAAGTATAAATAAAGTGTAATTGGATCTTGAGTATGATTTGGGAATAATATTTAATTTTTACAAATTTCAAGGTAAGTTAATTAAAATGTTGAATAAGAACTTTTAAAATTCAAATTCACGGACACTATGAAGTTAAAGTAGGTTTATTAAACAAATATTGTACATAAAATTTGCTTAATTTACTTGGATTAACTTTATTAAATGTGTGCGAAATGTAGCAATTATAGTTATTAAAATTTATTTTATAGAAACTATTGCTTTAAATGATGTAGTTTATTATTATTGTAAGTTTGTGCTACGAGTATATAAATATTTTTGATTAGAATAGTTCCATACCTCTATATTAAATTGTTGATGGTTCATTTAATAGGCATTCTGACTGGTTGATTTATTTTAAACCAATCAAAATGTTTAAACAAATATACGTTATTGTTTTGTGAAAAATAATAAAACCGTATATTTACAAAAAATGTCCATATATGTTACATATTTTTTCGTTTAAGGAGGACCTTTAAACAATAACTTTTTAACTTTTTAACTTTTTTTAAATATCACCTAAGGAATTGGACCTAGACACTTTAGTGGGTAAATTACACTAGTTTACACCGTAAATGTACATTTGATCAGAGGTGATTTTCCTTATGTATTTTCTCCCGCTGAATTCGAAAATCAAGAAGCTGTGAAAAAACAAAATGTCAGGTTTAGAATCTGTCGAAACAAAATATCAGGGATATAAGGGAACAGTTTAGTAGGGTTTGTCTATACTGAGCAGTAGTTTGTTGATTGAACCCAATATATTGTCGAAAAAAATAAATTATTCTTAAAATATGAGATTTGGATTTATTCACTCAATTGCTTATAACTTTGTTATTTTTCGGTCGATTTTCTTCTGGTTTGTCTTAGTTCTTACGTAAAAGTATCAGGTTTACGCACATGAAGAGAAACCAGACGTTTTTTTAACGATTTGTAATTTTCCGTCGGAAAAGTGTTACTGTAAAATATGATTTTTTTGAAAATGTGTCCTAATGTTATCGATATATTTTGAACGGCTTTACCGATCAAAGATCCGATTCTACATATTTGTTCGTCATCTCAATAGCTTGCATTTGGGTACCAAGAACGACCATTCGGACATTTCTAGCTCGAGATATGATTCGTCAAGTGAAAAAAGGTCGAAAAATTAAAAAAATCACAATATCTCAAAAACTGTTCCATAAAAAAAATTTAACCTTGATTTTCGAATTCAGCGGGAGAAAATACATAAGGAAATCAATCTCTCATCAACTGTACATGAAAAAAAATTTCATTTTGTAAACTAGTGTTACAAATGCCAGCGATGATATATTAAAACTATTTTATACCGCTCATCGATTCCGTGTGAATTTTTTGAAAAAAATTTGGTAGAAAGATTGTCTGGTCACTCAATAAGCATTTTTGGATTTTTAATGCGTTGCCTAATGGTGGCATACGTAATTAAAATTCCAACTTTGAGGCTTTGTATCGCTAAAATTTTTTCAAAACTAAAATTTGTATTTTTTGATAAAGCATATATCTATCTAAATGATTTACGAAAACTGATCTAATTGCTTTTCACGATTTTTGATTTTTTTATAAAAATTTTGGTATTTTTAGCCAAGTTTTCGAAATTGTTATATATCCCGAGTAAAAAAGTTTTCATATACATAATTATAAATAATAATATATGGTGAATATGTGACACCGTCTTTAATAAAATATATAATAATATCTAACATCGCTTAATTCCAAATTGTTTGTATGGTGTCACATTATGATGTGTGTTGCGCATTTGGACCAAATCTTGGGAACCCGAACAGGGATCTCAGGTTTAGTTCACTGACGGCTCTAAACAGATCAATGGGGATACGGGTGCGGGCGTCTATGTACCCAATTTTCAACGTGCCGTTCCTATGTCCATATTCCAGGCGGACATCTTTGCCATCTTTGTATGTGCATCTTTGTATGAAAAGGGCTGCAAGGGGGGCACTTATTTATATTCTTTCAGACAGCCAAGAGGCACTCAGGACTGCATTAAGTCTCTCAATAGACTTGGTCGATTCAACAAATTAATCCCAACCTGGGCTCCTGGGCACGAGGGGCATGCGGGCAACAAACGGGCTGACAGGTCCTGAATCTTTCTGTGGTGTACCCAATAAAAAACTTAGGATATGGATTGAGTGCTGGAATGCTGCCATTAGCTAGCGCCAAGCTAAGTGATTCATCGTTCCTTCTAGTAGAAATCCCGGAGACTTCTTTCTCTAAACAGGAAGGACTTAAGGACATTAACAGGATTTTTTACTGGACACTGTTATCTCAGATACCATTTGAGGATTAGAGGTTTGTCTAATTCGGATAATTGTAGGTTCTGTGAATTGGACGCTAAGACAGGGGAAAATATAATCTGCGTGTGTTCTAATTTTCGCGGCAGGAGACTACAATTCCTTGGTGGTTATACACTATCTCCCATGGAAAATTGGAAATCTGTGCCTAGTAGGCTGATTGGCTTCATTGAGAGCCTCAATATCATTTAAATTATAATTAGGCTGCACAAAAGATCAACTTATTTTGGCCGCGGTGCACAGGGCCTTTCTAATCTAATCTATAGTTAGATATAATTATGTATGGTTTCATACAAAAATATTTTTAATCGGTTTTCAATAACTGATGCGAATGGAATGTTGCTGAAAGCGATTCTAGTCTGCCAAAATTCTCCATTAAGTTTAAAACGAAATCAGGGAGGTCGAATTTTTCGATCGAAATTATTCTTTTATTTTTTCAATAAAATATTTCAAGGAAATTTTTTTTTATCAGGAATGTTGTAGTTTGCTTCTAGATTGAAAATAAAAGTTAAAGTTGGCGTTTTTATTATTAGTATTATTGTAGTTATATATAAAAAAAAACAGTTTTCGAACGAATTTATTGGATCACGAATGTCGTTATTCGACTCTATAAAAAACTTCTTAATTGTAATTTTTGTCAAAATAATTTATAAACAAAATGTGCAAGTGGTGTAAAAATACTGTACAAGTCCCAGTGTTGAAATGAAATTATTCGTAAAGTAGGGAACTTTAAATTAATAATGAGCCTTTTCTCAAGAAATTTACGGAGAATAGGGCAGGTGGGGTAGGACTTGCCATTTCAGCGTTTCCAAGTAGGTCTTGACCGGTCTTTCAATATATGGCCAAGCGTTGTCATGTTGCAAAATCACTTTGTCGTGCCTTCCTTCGTATTCCGGACGTTTTTGCTCCAGTATGTGGCTCAAACGCATGAGTTGAGTCTGATAGCGTTCTCCCGGTTTTATTCGGTTTGAGAAGCTCGTAGTAGATCACGCCGCGCTGATCCTTCGCAAAGCCATGAATATTCGACTTTGCGAAGGATGTTGGTGGTTGTCCGGGCAAAACCCATGACTTTTCGTAAAAGATACACTTTTCATCGCCAGTCACAAGCTCTCCCCTTTTGTGGCGTTAAAATGGCTAAAAATGACATTTCGATGTCGCGCGGCTACATTTCGTATGTCACCCAGTTTCCTTAATTTTGAATCAATCCTGTGACTTTTATCGTTTTCAAACTTTTTGTGTTCGAGCTCAAAATCACTACTTTTAAAGCGACCAAACCACCTCCCACACGATTGTTCAAATAGGGCATGATCGCGGTAATCTCGATTTTAGTACATTTCGAAAAATAGTCGATCTTTGCGCTGGTGGTTTCCATCGTCGTAGGACCTTGAAATATGGAAAATATACTTGTAATGGCGAAATCTTTCATTATTTTAATTAAGACCTAGCAAATTCAACAAAAAGTTCAAAATGGGCCACCCTACTGCTTATACTTAAATACTTTTTGGTTCGTTGAAAGAAACTAGCTCATAATTTACATTTAAAATCTGGAAAGATTTTACAAGTTCGGAAAGTTCTTGATCCCATCTGTTTATATGACATACAAATAGAGTATTCAAAAAACCGACCTTTTGAAAAAACCGGTTTCGGTTTTCTTCGAAAAATCGAATTTAAAAAAAACCGGTTTCGGTTTTTGCAGAAAAAACCGGTCAACCGGTTTTTTCGTTTTTTTTTTTAATTTGAATAAAAAGCTTTTATAATTTGTTAATTGTTTTTATTACAAACAAAAAATAAATTTAATATATAAAGTAATAAAAATAAAAAAATACATTACATTTAAATATGTAATAAGAAAATATATGTTTCACTTCTAAAATAATATTTTAGAAATAATATGCAATTTAAATGTTTCTTTTTAAGACGATTTTTTTTGTTTGCTTTTGATAAAGCTAGAAGTGGAAAATACTCTTTCACTAATAGTAGATGTTGGACAAATAGTCAAAAGACAATTATATAAATTGTCCAACTTTTCAGTTCTTTTGTCACATTTATCAAGATATATGAAATCATCATATGTGAACTTCTACGAGAAAAGGAATCCAGTGTGTCAAAAAACGGGTTTGGACTTAAGAGTGGATTCTGGTACCTAAAAGGGTGTAATAAAAGATGAAATAAGTAAAAACGTAAAAACAAACTTGGGAAAATCGATAAAAATGAGAAAAACATTAAAATTTTACTTTTTGATTTTTTGGTTTTAAATTGTTTTTAAATTGGCACCCAATCATAACTAACCATACCAAATCGCATCTCCCAACTGAAGGTGTGTTCACAGTGATAATGCGTTATGAAACTTTAAATGCGTTTTTCTCAAAACTTCATTTTCACACACTAGGTCCCTTTTCTCGGAGAAAGTCACATATAACGATGAATGATTTTGTACAGTCTCTTTTTTGGGATTTTGAATACTGTTTATTGTGTTATTTAGATCAGAAATTAAACTATTTGAATTTGGAATATCCAAAGTTAAGTCTTCATCGGAATCTATCAGACTTACATCTAAATCTTCATAACCAAACAAACGATTATAAAAAGTGTTCGGAAAAAATAAAAGAGACCAAGTAACCCAGTTGGTGATGTAATTAAAAAAACCGGTTAACCGGACAAAAATACCGGTTTTCGGTTTTCTTCGAATTTACAAAATATTCGAAACCGATCGGTTTAAAAAAAAAAATAAACCGGTTGACCGGTTTTCGGTTTCGGTTTTTGAATACTCTACATACAAATCACAAAAAAAAAACACAAGAACATTTTTGCGCACGTCCTTAAGCAACTCAGCGTATAACTTTTACAACACCTGTTTTCTTCCCATATCTTGGGAAATTTTCAAATTTTTAAACTTTTTTAAAACAACCCTGTAACAGTATTTTCTTTATATATATATCTTTTTTAATTATTTTTTTAGCCAAGACACACTGCGTCTGCGTTCTTATATCTTTTTTCTATCAAAAATTATCGGCCCTTAAAACTGCGTGTTACTTTTAAACAACTGCACTGTATGTAGTAAAATGGATTAACGAAACACTTTAAACAGGAAAAAAATATTTTCTAATAGAGATTTTGTTTGTGATCTGCATATTCTAAAGGCTATAGATGTGAATTTTGATGATATCTTTTGCCCATACAGGAAAAAGTATACCGTCACAAAAAGTAAGCGAGAGGGCTTGATTAAATGTCGACCAATTTGGAGCTTGGTATATTATTTATTATTATTATTAATTTAATGGAATTTGACTGTCAATAGAGTTTTTCTAGGCAATTTAAAAAAAACTTGGAACTAGTTCTAAGTTGTTAGTGTAATAAATAACCCAAATTATCTAAAAATCAGCCAAAAATATTTTTTATTTGCATAGATACTTTTCTATTAATTCAGAAAGTTTCAGTATGTTACTCGTCTTCGTTTTAAAGTAAATATTCGCCAAATATTGTCTATCTCAAATATTTAATTTTTAATCTATAGTTTTTTGATTTGCACCATACTACGTATGATAAATACGATATCGAATATACGTACGATGTCCCAGTACAAATGTTAAAATTTGTATTGAATATTTGAGGTAGACTATCAACGAGTAGAATATTCCAGAAATATTTTCTCAAAAACAATGCTAAAACTTTCTTAATCGATAGAAAAACATCTAAACTAATAAAAGACTATTATTTTTCCAGTGAAGAAGTGACAATTTGAGTTAAGGATAATCTATTACTGTGTTGAAAACATATTCTATTCTGGGAAGTTGGGTACTGTAGAAATCGCAATAATTGAAATTTTAAAGCTATGGGAAGCAACTGATTAGCACCGTATTTTTTGTAAACAGTAGTAAGTCAATGCACGTGTTTTATTTAGTTTATAAAAACATGAAAAAAATAATTTCATGCACTGGTGTTTGTTACCAAAAAGTGTAACAACTAGGTTTATATGTGAGAAGTAAACCTTTGTTGTTTATTTATTGATAGGCATACGGACTTGGCAAATGCTTAAACATTGATCAAATGGCACTTAGTCGGGTAAAACTAACAAAATTGGAATAAAATAAGAAACGCAAAAAATTTTTCAAATAAATTAAACTAATTTAGTTTTTAGTTATTTTTTTTTTAAAAAGCTTTTGTTTACAAAATTTCATTTCATTTTCATTTATTCAGAAACCAAACCCTCTGAACCAAATATGGTTTGTATGCTAATGCCAGCCAATAAGCAATTTATATAGTTCACGATAAAATTTTGAACATTTCCCACTTCCCCCCCCCCCCCCCCCCCACACACCTTTTCCCAAATCACTTCACAAGTATTAAAATATAAAGATTTTGAAAGATTTTTCAATTCAAAGCAAATATACAAGGTGGGGCACAAACCATCATCTGATTTTCTTTGGTTTAAAGTGAAAGCACATTTAATTTTTAACTGAATTATTCGCACTTATAAATTTTGTTTCAATTAATTGTAGAAAATTATGTCCCACAATGACCGGTGTCGTCGGTAATGCAAATTTGGGCTCTTTGTGGTGTCACGTTGTTAATTTCGGCTCAAATTTTGTTCTTAAACTCCTCCAAGGAAGAAGTCTGGGGCAGTCAAATCGGAAGATCTGGCTGTCCAAGCTAAATCACCGAAACGCGGTGGAACCACATGTCCTTCAAATTCAGACGGCATGGCTCTATAGTGATTGCGGTTTACAGTCGGCTTCTTCGACATAATATGGTCCATTCAACCGTCAGGTTTGCTTTTCGCTCATGTTCAATTTTGATGAAAAATCGTCCACTTTATCGTTAAGTTCCAAAATCGCGATCCAAGTATGAAAACTCGATTTATTGTAATTCACTATTAATTTCGTACGTGTCTACTTCACGAATGTAAAAACTAAACTGATATACGATGCTTTTTACAAAAATGCTATCACTTTGCAATACGGTGATACTTATTGCGCCATATGGAAACTTATAGTTTTGGCATTGACTGCTTTTGATAATCATAGGACTAAATCATGGAGTGGACTAATAAATTGATAATTTAACTACCATATCATTGATATCAATTGTAATTAAATGCAAATAATCAATAACATTTTTGAAGTAATTTCAACGGTAATAAAAAAGTTATGAACAATGCTTTGGCCATACGTTCAAAATCCAAAGAATATTCCTGCGGGAAAAAAGGGGTCACTTGGGAATTGGGACCTGTCCCGGGATAGGTGAAAACTGAACCGGTTCCGAAAAAAGTACCTATCACATGACCGATTTAAAAGTCACAAAGGGCAATTGACTCCCTCCCCGTGTTAAAGTGGTCGGTCCCGTGACCGGTCCCTATCACAATGAACCGGTCATGTAAGGTGTCCTGGGATAGGTCCTTTTCCCGCGGGGATATTCAATACAGGTTGGTTGAAAAGTTCCTGCGCTCACCAAGAGATGGCACTGCTAGCTCCAAACTTTTTTTTCTCAAGTTGGTACAATTGTCCTCAGCACACATGCAAAGTTGCAAGTCATTCTGTCAATTCTTTCTTTGTTTACAAGCCATTTGAAGTTGACGTGTCGTTGATTTTTTTAATATGGAAAAAATTTAATATCGTGCAGTCATTAGATTCTTTGTTTTGAAGGGTTTAAAAGCAAAGGAAATTTATGAACAATTGTTAGAAGTGTATAAGGAGTCCTCACCTTCAAAACGCACCGTTGAATTTTGGGCTGGTGAATTTAAACGTGGTCGTACCAGCCTTGAAAACGATCCACGCGAAGGACGACCAAAAACTGCAACCACAGCAGAAATCATTGAGCAGGTACATAATATGGTTAGTGAAGATCCAAGTTTGACTAAGCGTGAAATTGTTAATGCCATAGGCATCTCAGACGAACGAGTACTCCATATTTTTAATGAAGAATTACGTATGAAAAAACGGTTTGGAAAGTTAGTGCCGCACACATTAACAATTCCACAAAAACTTGATCGAAAACAAATTTCTCAGCGTCATTTGGAGCGTTTTAAGCCGAATAAAACCGACTTCTTGCGTCGTTTTATAACTATGGATAAGACTTGGATCTACCATCATGATCCTAAATTGAAACAAGAACCTTTACAGTGGACTGAAGCTGGTTGTTCAGTTCCAAAGCAGGTGAAGTCACAACGATCAGCAAAGAAGGTTATGGCATCAGTTTTTTGGGATGCAAAAGGAATTTTGTTGATTAATTATCTTCAGAAAGGTAAAACAATCAACTCTGAATATTATTGCAGCCTTTTGAATCAGCTGGATGAAAAAATTCGTGAGAAAAGACCTGGTTTAAAGAAGAAAAAAAATTATTTTTCATCAAGACAATGCACCTGCTCACAAAAGTGTTTTGACGATGGCTAAATTCAAAGAATTAAAGTACGAATTGCTTGAACATCCACCGTATTCACCAGATTTGGCTCCCAGTGACTACTATCTCTTCAGAAATCTCAAACAATTCTTCTAGGAAAGCATTTTTCGTCGAATGAAGAGGCCATAGCAGCCTTAGACGGTTATTGTGCAGAGCTTCCGGAAAACCATTATAAGGATGGGATAATATTATTGGAAGATCATTGGAACAAGTGTATTGAGCTTCTAGGAGATTATATTGAATAAAAAAATATATTTCGTAACAAAAACAGTATTCTTTCATTTCGAGCGCAGGAACTTTTCAACCAACCTGTATTTCAAAGAATGTTTTAAAACATTTAAAGCCTTTGCCACAATGATCATAACTTAAATCTTCTAACTTAAATCTTTTAAACAATTTGAAATAAACGTGCAAAACCATTTCTTTCAAAAGTCACTTTGCATCCTCCCCCCCCTCCCCCCGCACAAGTTGTAAAAATCGACAGTTATGAGTTTTCAACTTAAGAATATCGATATGCAATCATACCATAATATAAATTTTTAAAATTATTAATTTTATCTGCACGTTAGTTACACATTTTAATAGCAAAACACAATCTCTTATACCTAATAACTTAACAATTTATAAATTTTAAGTGCCGTAATATAATTTTTTTCAATCTAATTAACAAGTTCAAACGAATTTTGAATGTAATAAAATTTTTGATTTTTTTTCCTAACATAATGTCTTCTTGGCAAACATCAATAACACAAGGTCCATTATGTTTTGAAAGGAGAAAAAAAAGCATTTTATTTTTTTATACGTTTTTCAGTTTTTGTTTTAATTTACTATTTTTGTTCAACATCTAATATCTAACATAGTATGATATGCAGCTTTTGTTGTGAATAAAATGTAGGTACATTATAATACCAGTCAAAAGTTGAAAAAAGTGTTTGTTGTCCAGAGTATCTGATGGGTTGTTTTGTCTGTGTTGTAGCACTATATTGTTAAAATCAGTTGAGTGCGATTAGAAGAACGAACAACATGTTTAACGGTTACGGTTACAAATAAAGCAATATACATAAATATATTTTTATTTAGAAAAATTAAATTAAAAATTAAAATAAAAAAAATGTCCAATACAAAGTGTTATTCTTGTGTTGAAACAGACACGGGTAAAATAATTATTAATTTTTAAAAGTTCAAAAGATTCATAATTTTTTTTTACCGGCGTTATTGTATTAAGAAGATACATTAGATTAGCCAATTTAAACAAGTTTGAAATTAAGTTATTATTATTGTTTTTCTATCAAATATCTAGTGTTATTTTTTATATCAACTTTTAGCTCGGCTAAATTAAAAGTATGCTCAATTTAAACCTATCCAGACTTATTTTCATGCAAATTTTACTAATGGTTAAGGGTAAAAACCAACTTCGCTAACCTTAACCAAGAGTAAAATTTTGCATTAAAATATCTCTGGATAGTGATAAATTGAGCTCTCGTTGAGAAAAGTTAGCCGACCTTAATAAATTACTAAAAAATAAATAAACAATTACTTAAAGGGAACTTAATTCTAATTAATAGATTTTTGTTTATACTTGTTAAAAAAAATTAGCCAAATTAACAGAAAATTCTATTGACATTTATTGATTATAGTTGTTCTCACAAGAAATGTACGCCTTTATTTAACAAAACAATCTTATTATAATAAAAGCAAAATGTTAGATAAAACTTTTGAAATCAAAAAACTTTACATTAATCTGAATAACTGCTTAAACCGGTTAATTGATTAAGGGATGTCAATACTATTAAGCTGCATAGTGACATAGTTAACAAAACTTATAGTTATTTTGAACTTTTTATAAATCAACTATCATTATTAATAACAACTTGTCAAAAAATCAAAAAAATCAAAAAAAAAAAAAAAAAAAACAATTAAAAAAAGGCTTAAATTCGGCTGTACCGAATCTTTGAATACCCTCCACCAATATCCAAAAAAAAAATGTTCTACTGTTTATGATACAAAAAATGTAAAAACTTTAGAAGTAGAATTATAGAGAATTTTTTGAGGTGAAAAACTTTTTTTGGATGTGAAAATAAATTTTGTAGTGGAAAAAAAATTATGAGGTGAAAAAAAATTTTTGTGGTTTAGTGCTGAAAAAAATTTTTCGAGGTGAAAAATATTTGGGGTGAATATAAAATATTTTTCAATTCTAAGCGACTGGTGAAAAAACAAAACGAAATATATTACTTGCCGTCGCACTAAAATACACCTCATTTGTATGGAAAATTTAGAGGTACCTTCACATTTTCACTCATAGCTTTTTAACCGCTGGACCGATTTTGCTCATTTTCTATAGCAAACTGCTCGGGAGAACGTTCAATAATCTAGGTAAAAATGTAGAGCCCCGCGTGCGTTTTCGCGCCGTGATCGCTATTTCAACAGACAGACGGACAGACAGACAGGTTCACGAATATGTATACTTTATGGGTCCGTTTGTAACATACAAACGGAATGATAATCTGATATATACCTCACCATATATGGTCGAGATTATAAAACGTTTTAAGTGAACCTGTAAAACTAAATTTCAAACGATTTGAACTGTCGGAAACACACATAAAAAATTATCTTTCTATACTCTTTATTGCTCAAAAAAAAAAAAAAAAACAAAAAAATATTAGCAAAAAAAGCAAAAAACTAACAAAAGTAAAAAGTTGGAGGAAAACGCTTTTTTACAAAAGAACAAAACTAGCAGAAAATATATTTTTTTTAATAAGTAAAAGTAAAAAGTTGGGGGAAAACACATTTAAAAAAAAAAATGAACAAAACTAGGAGAAAAAATATTTTTTTTATTAGAAAAAAAAGCACTTTCGAGGTAAAAAATATGAAAAAGCAATTTAAAGCTAAAAAATCTTAAGCAAAAGCTACTTTAAAGCTTAAAACTGGAAAATAAAAAAAAAAAACAAGTAAAAAAGGCTTAAATTTGACTATACGGAATTTTTGAATACCCTCCACCAATGTCCTAAAAAAATATTTTTAATACGAGTAATGTAGAAAATTTTAGAGGTGACAAAAAAAATTTTAAGGTGAAAAACCTTTTTGCATGTGAAGACAAATTTTGTGGTTGGAAAAAAATTTTGAAGTGTATTTGTGGTAAAAACGAATTTTAGTAAAAAAATTTTTTTTGAGGTGAAAATTTGAGGTGAATATAAAATATTATTCAATTCTAAGCAACTGGTTAAAAAACTAAATTTTTTTGAAGTTTTCCGCGTGACCAGAGTTTCTTTTGAGCGACCAGAGCATTCGGCGTCATTGGTGTTTGTATGACCACGTTTAAAGTCAACAAACAACTTTTCTACCATTTGTCTCGATTAAGCAGAGTCCAAATAACACTTATTATGCCAAGCTTTCCCATTAAAAAGCAATGATAAATGAACACTCGAAATTGCTTTGAATCCAAATCGCAAAAGTAGCGCAACTAAAACAGCTGTAACCTGTTTTCTAATGAACGAATTGGTATCATCTCAAGGTTGAAAGTTACAAAAAATCATATGGTATTTTCATTAGTGTTATACTAAGGATTTTTTTTGCCGATGTGTTAATTAAATTTAAACAACAAATACATGTAAGTGTCTGTGGTGCAGTGGGTAGATACACAGCCTGCTAGTCTTAGAATTCTGAGTTCAAACGCATAAGAATTTTTTTTTTTTATATATTTTATTTTATATATTTTTTATTGATTAAAATTTAAAGAAACAACATATTTTCTGTTGTGGCTGCAATGATATTTTTAAAACAAAATATTCAAGTTTAAAATTTGACTAGAAAAAATTCAATACAGGAAAAGCAATGGCCTGACAAACAGACGATTATAGACCAGTTCGCGGCATACATTTTTTTTATTTTTAAAAAAAATTTTATTTGTAAAATACCTATTTACAGAATGTCTAGTTATAGAATATTATAATCTATAAATAGAAAATCAAAATAAAATTCTGTTATTACAACAGTATTAAAAGTTAATAAAAATTATGGTAGATGAAAATACAAAATTTGGTTGGCAAAAATTTCGGTTACAACTACAAATTTGTTTTCTGTGTGTACTAATATCTTCTATGTATATAAAACCTGTGCATTATATGTACTAAAGAGTTACATTTAAATCATTTAAATAACCGGTTAATAATTTAAATGTTTAAATTATAAATAACCATAATGGCAAACAAATAAATATGAACTATGTAATATACATAGAACGATAGTAATTTAACAAAACTTACAACAGTTGAATTGCTTGCACTTTTTTATACGTAACGAAAAAAACCGGATAGATACCGAACCCTCAGAGCTATTGTAATATTTCAAAACTTGCAAACTTTTTTTTGCAATTTTTATTCAAATACGCAATAATGATTTACTTAAAAACAATGAACATTTTAAAACAATTATTTCAATTAAATTTTTATTTTAGACTTTTAATTATTTTTTTTGACATATTTGGCATCCTGCCTACCTTAGTTAACGATGGCAAAAAAAATTCAAGTTTTTACCAAAGTTATTATGGTCAAATATAATTATTTTTTATAATATATTGCTTAAATCGGTAGATACAACTGAGTATTTGTTTCCACAACAAAATAAGGTTAACATAACTGAATTATGGTAGGAACACAAAAAAAATATTCATTCATTACATTTGCATATGGTTGTGCTTATTGATTTTATTGGTTGTCACAACCAAAATACAGTTTTCAATTTGGTTGTCCTCTAAGGTGCATATAATAAAATTAAGAAGAGATATAATTAATTTTTGAAAACATAGTTTTGATAATTATGTCAAAATCACGTTTTCTTTGGTCTTGAGATAAAGGATAACGTTCCTAGTTATTATTTTTATCTGGGTAGTTACCCAATAAACATTGAGAAGTTGAAAATTCAAGTGCTAAAAATATTGCTTTTATTGTGCTTTATTTTAAATGATTTTTTACTATCAAAATCAAGTTCATACAAATAAAAATAGTTTGTTTCATGTTTTTCACTATTTGTCAATATTTTAAAATAATATTGAAACATTTCTTCAAATCTACAATGTTCCTGTGATTTTTATAAATCTGAATTTCTTCCATGGATTTTAACGAAAAGGTAATCCACATTTATTTGGAGCTAAATGCTGTTCTTACATTATATTTTTTACAAATTTCTACGCTTTTAGATTGAAAAAGGATTAGTAAAGAAAACATTAATCAACAAGATCAAATATACAAAACTAAAATTTGAAATATGTGCGTATGTTAAAAAGAGTATGCGAATGTAAATGATTTGTTTTCATGGCTTTGTTTAAACGTGAAGTTAGAGCTTGAAAACAAGTGTTATTATTATGTTGTTTGAACTTGAAACTAAGTTTGAAGGCTTGAATTAAAGTATATTATCACTATTATGTTCGACTTGAATTCCTGTCCGAAGTTTTAAAGCAAAACTTTGAAGAAAAGATCTCAGCTGATTTAAAAAACAAGTAAAAAAAGTCTTAAATTCGGCTGTGCCGAATCTTTGAATACCCTTCTCCAATATTCTAAAAAAATGTTCTCTACTGTTTTTGACATAAATAATAAAAACAATTTTTGAAGTTAAATTATGGAGATGAAAAAAATTGTTTGAGGTGAGAAACTTTTTGGATGTGAAATTAAATTTTTTGTTAAAAAAAATTTTTGAATTTTGAGATAACAAAAATTTTTTGTTAGAAAAATATATGAGGTGAATACAAAATATTATTAATTTCTAAGCGACTGGTGAACAAATATGAGAAAATATATTATGTAAAAGTAGCTACTATGAAATTGTATTAAAATACACCAATTTGTATGAAAAATTTAGAGGTATCTTTGCGATTTCACTTATAACTTTTTAACCGCTAGACCGATTGTGCTTATTTTCAATACCAAACTGCTCGGGAGGATGTCCAATAATCGGGGTTAAAATAGGCAGCCCCGCTTGAGTGTTCGCATCATGATCGCTATTTTAACAGACAGACAGGCGGACACCGCTAAAACGATTTAAAATTACATAAAGATCACGAATATATATACTTTATGGGGTCTTTATACATATATTTCAACATGTTACAAACGGAATAACAAACTGATATATGACTTTTATGCAAGAAATAAATTTTAAGTTATTTAGATTACTTTGATTAAGAAATTAATAAAAATTCGGTTTCGACAAAAAAATTTGTGGAAATTCGGCAAAATATTCGGTCAGATTCTAAAAATGTTTACACGTTAAAAATAAATTTATAATAAATTTAAATTTGCAGTGCGTTAATTAAAACATTTAATTTTAAGTTAAGTTTAGTAACTGATAAATATTAATAGTCAAATCCACAATCATTTTGTGGATTTCTATAACAGCCTTTTAAAACAAATTAACCTGGAAAACAACAACAAAAATCCAATATTAGGAATAGACAATGGACTGATTTTGTTTTATACATAAGAGGTTAAGCATGTACTCGTTTAATTAAATCATATTCCGAACAAAAAGAATATAATCCTCTACACACTTGACCAACTGGTAAAAATATTTGCATTTGATATGAAGCTATTCAGTTCAATAAATTCATATGAATAATTATGAACTAAACGACAAAGTAGCATACCTAAGTAAAAGCATTAAATTCGACTTTACCGATTTTTTTATACCCTCCACAGTATTTTCGTTACAGAAAAAATAAAAAAAATATTAAATTAAATTAAGACATTGTTGAGGTAAAAAAAAAGTGTGATGGAAAACGGTTTTTGATGTAAAAACAATTTTAGTGGTAAAAAAATTTTAAGGCGTACAAAATTTGTTTGTGGTAAACAAAAATGTTTGAGGTGAAAATAAATTTTGAGGTGAATAAATAACATCTGGTAATAAAAATATGACAAATTATTTATTCACCAGACAATTATAAAAAATGGTACAAAAATACACAAATTTTTATGGGAAATTTTAAGGTACCTTAACATTTTCAATGAAATACCAAACTGCTCAAGAGGATAACAAACAATCTGGGTAAAGACGAGCAACTCCGCATTGGTGTTCGTGATCTCCATAGCAACAGGCAGACGGACATGGCTAGATCGGCTTAAAACTCCATTAGGAAGATTAATATATATATCTTATAGGGTCTCAGACTTATATTTCGTTAAGTTACAAACGGCATGAAAAACTGATATATACCCTCATAAATGTGTAGGGTATACAAAAATAGAATGAGGTAACTAACAGTTTGTTGATGTTGTTTAGTTTAAAAAGGTGGGAAGCTGAATACAACATTTGAATAGCGGTTTCACTCTTAACATATTTGAGTACCCAGTCAGAAAAATACTAATGAGAAATCGCTGGCAAGTCAGTTTAACAGTTAGAATAAGTGCTGGAAAAAAGTACGTCGATAAAGTACTGGGAAAATAAAATTTCCAATGTTGGCAAAAATGTTAGAAAAATCCAAAATTAGGTGGTCTAAATTTATTTAAAAAAATATAAAAGCTCATTTGTAATATTGGTCATGGCGGGATCCAAACCCAGGCCGCTAGATTGGCAGACGCGAGCTACTAATTAATTTTTCACGGTAAGCACACTTGTAGAAAACGGCCAAAACTAAAAAAAGATATAGCGATTTTTTTTTTAAATTTTGTGCCAAATGTGAGCATACACTTCAAATCATGCAAATACAAAGCTTCATGCCAATGCTTTTGGTAGTTTGACTTTTATATTGATATTTTAATTTAATAAAGTGGTAACTATAATTAACAGATTGGTTGAAAAGTTCGTAGTGGGACACATAGATGGCGCTACTAGTATGAAATTCATATAATTTTTAGTTAGCCCTTACCTTCGAAAGACATGTGTATAAATTTGACAGCTGTCGGACTATTAGTTTGTGAGATATAGTATTTTAGGTGAAGCAACTTATGTTAGTTTGAAAACAATAAAGTATTAATTTTTAGCGAGAAAAAAACTCTGTTGAAGCCAAGGCTTGGCTTGAAAAACATTATTAGGACTCTGCATCAGGAAAATCAACCGTTGAGAAGTTGTTTGCTAAGTTTAAACGAGGTGAAATGAGCAACGAGGACGATGCACGCATTGGACGCCCCAAAGAGGCTGTTACCGACGAAAACAATAAAAAAATCTACAAAATAATTTTGGCAAAAACATTTTGAATGAGCGTAAAGTGGAGTTAATCGAGATATCTGAGACTCTAAAGATTTCAAAGGAACGTGTTGGACATATCGTGAATGAATATTTGGCTTTGCGAAAGCTCTGTGCAAAGTAGGTGTCGCTCGAGCTCACAATTAACCAAAAACAACAATGAATTGATGATTCTGAGCTGTGGTTGAACCTGTTTAATCGTAATAAACCCTAATTTATGCGTCGATGTGTGACAATGGATGAAATATGGTTCCATCATTTCACACCGGAGTCCAATCGACAGTCAGCAGAGTGGACTGCACGAACCAACTAAAAAGCGTGGAAAGACGCAACAGTCAGCTGGCAAGGTTATGGCATCACTATTTGCGATGCGCATGGTATAATATTCATCGACTATCTTGAAAAAGGAAAACTCATCAACAGGGACTATTACAGCGTTATTGAAGCGTTTGAGGGGCGAAATCGCGGAAAAACGGCCCCATTTGAAGAAGAAAAAAGTGCTGTTTCATCAAGACAATGCACCGTGTAACAAGTCAATGAAAAAGATGGCAAAATCATATGAATTTGGCTTTGAATTGCTTCCGCATCCACCGTATTCTCCAGATCTGGCCCTCAGCGACTTTATTCTGTTCTGAAGCCTTAAGAGAATGCTCGCTGGAACGAAATTTAGCGCCAATAAAGAAGTCATCGGCGATACCTAGTGAGGCCTATTTTGAGGTTAAAGACAAATCATACTTTAAAAATTGTAACGATAAATTGAATGACCGATATAATCATTGTATCGCCCTTGAAGGCAACTATATTGAATAATAAAATCAAATGTAAATTTTTGTATATATATTATTCGATCTATCTGTTTTAATTATATATTTTTAAATTTTATCAGGCTCGAGATCATAATTTTCTATGTTAGCCTACGAATTTTTCAGCCAAACTGTTATTTAACATGTTGAGAAAAGATAAAAAAAAAAAAAAATTAAACGTTGTAAAATAAAATCAAAAATCCTAGGTTTTATTAATAAGGATTTTTTCGAACACCAGGAATCAGAATGTTTAAAAAACATTTGAATATGAAGATTGCGTAAATTTACATTTTACCAATATATATCATTAAGCGAAAACCTAGTGGCGAAGGCCTGAAGTGGCATATAATGTTTGTTCCAAGAAGAGTAAACGACGTTATATTACTAAAATTTTTATTAAAGGTGAATCGGATTTAATTTTTAAGAGAAATGTTAATATACAGGTTGGCTGAAAAGTTCCTGCGCTCGAAATGAAAGAATACTGTTTTTGTTACGAAATATTTTTTTTTATTCAATATAATCTCCTAGAAGCTCAATACACTTGTTCCAATGATCTTCCAATAATTTTATCCTTATAATGGTTTTCCGGAAGCTCTGCAAAATAACCGTCTACGGCTGATATGGCCTCTTCATTCGTCGAAAAATGCTTTCCACGAAGGAATTGTTTAAGATTTCTGAAGAGATAGTAGTCACTGGGAGCCAAATCTGGTGAATACGGTGGATGTTCAAGCAATTCGTACTTTAATTCTTTGAATTTAGCCATCGTCAAAACACTTTTGTGAGCAGGTGCATTGTCTTGATGAAAAATGATTTTTTTCTTCTTTAAACCAGGTCTTTTCTCACGAATTTTGTTTATCCAGCTGATCCAAAAGGCTGCAATAATATTCAGAGTTGATTGTTTTACCTTTCTGAAAATAATCAATCAACAAAATTTCTTTTGCATCCCAAAAAACTGATGCCATAACCGTCTTTGCTGATCGTTGTGACTTCACCTGCTTTGGAGCTGAACAACCAGCTTCTGTCCACTGTAAACGTTCTTGTTTTAATTACGGATCATGGTGGTAGATCCAAGTCTCATCCAAAGTTATAAAACGACACAATTGGTTTTATTCGGCTTAACACGCTTCAAATTACGCTGAGAAATTTGTTTTCGATCCAGTTTTTGTTGAATTGTTAATGTTTGCGGCACTAACTTTCCAAACAGTTTTTTCATACCTAATTCTTCATTTAAAATATGGAGTACTCGTTCGTCTGAGATGTCTATGGCATTAGGAATTTCACGCTTAGTCAAACTTGGATCTTTACTAACCATATTATGTACCTGCTCAATGATTTCTGATGTGGTTGCAGTTTTTGGTCGTCCTTCGCGTGGATCGTCTTCAAGGCTGGTACGACCACGTTTAAATTCACCAGCCCAAAATTCAACGGTGTGTTTTGAAGGTGAGGACTCCTTATACACTTCTAACAATGGTTCATAAATTTCTTTTGCTTTTAAACCCTTCAAAACACGGAATCCAATGACTGCACGATATTCAATTTTTTCCATATTAAAAAAAATCGATGAAACGTCAACTTCAAATGGCTTGTAAACAAAGAAAGAATTGACAGAATGACTTGCAACTTTGCATGTATTCTCAGGATAGTTATACCAACTTGAGAAAAAAAAGTTTAGAGCTAGCAGTGCCATCTCTTGGTGAACGCAGGAACTTTTCAACCAACCTGTAGTTCTGACGAAGGGTTCAAAATTGCAAGTGGTAAAATAAAGGTCTAAATTCCTTTTAAATAATGAAAAAATTTAAATTAACTGGAGGTGTTCGATTACAAGGACTTTAGAAATATACAGGGTGTACAAAATGACCTAGCTATTACAACAAAATTCCTATGTAGACACTTTATATAGGAATTTAGTTACATTTTTGGAATATTTTTGTTTCGAGAGAATAAGTGTTTCGTGAGCGTGTGCAAAAATTTAAATTACTCACTTGATGGAGCGTGAGTAGAAAAAAGTTTTCGTGAGTGATATTAATTTTTGGTTCGTAATAGTGCGTGAGCGTGACTCAAAAATCGCTCTCGCGCCCATCTCTAGTTCAGATATTATATAGTTAACGTCGCACCAAATTTTGTTAATTTACATAAAGAAATATAAAAGTTATGAGGTTTTGGTCGTTTTCTACAACTGTGCAGGGGTTTGGCAGTACTTGATTTGTTGTACCACTAGCAATTTCTGACTGGTTACTATTGAACATACAAATAAACATGTTCTTCTATGAGTTTATGATTCATCCATTAATGTCCAATGGCGTTTTCGCTTTGACATTTATTGTTATAAAAGTGGAACCTTTTTTATATTTATTTTACAAATTTAAAAAGGTTCTATTGTTCAGATTTTTTAAAACAGAAAATTTATTTTTACTTTTAAAGTTGTAACATTTTTTTTTATTGTTTAAAAATAAAACAATATTTGCGTATTGAGATGACAGTTTTTCTAATCTATTTGTTTCTATTTGTTTTCTATTCAATTGTTGTTCATTCAGCGCACAGTGTTTTTTTTTGTATTTATTACGTATGAATTTTTTCTGTAATTAAACAATTAAGATGTGTATATAATTGAAGGCTTAAGCTTTTCGTTTTAAAATATTTACGCGCTTAATTTGTTAAATAAACCACACTTTATCGCAATATCCGACACAAATCTGACATAATATAAGAACATAAAATTTAATATCAATTAAAATATAAATAAAAAAAGTTTTAGATTATTACAGAGTTAACGGATTGTATAAATGTGACGTAAACAATCAAACTATAAATAAGGTTGTCATACAAAGTGTAAATGTTTTTCAAATAAAGTTTTCTTTGAAATTTTACAATATTGCAAGATAATTTTGAATAATCTAAAATATTTTCCAAACGAAAATAATATAATGATAACTTAAGTTATTAAAGCCGAACAAAGTTATAATAGGGTCATTCCATGTCAAACCGCACAGCATTTGGATTTGTCATCTCCGATTTTAATGAAATTCGTCACAAATATTGTAAATGGGTTTATCAATTCATTAACCTTTGGACCCCGAACCCTTTCGGTTTTCGAAATATCGGAAAAGTGTCCATACAAAGTCGCCCATAACTTCTAAACAATATAACGTTAAATGTTTCTATTGGTGCCATTTTAAAGGTGAAAAGATTACCTTCAAAATGGCATTCCAAAAGTTTTTTTTTGTATTAAAAGTTTAAAGGTAATTTCTATAAGTTTAATCTTCAAAGACCCATATTTTTAAATTCTAAAAAAAATATATGTTAAAACGTTTTCCTTCATAACTCAGGAACCAAATGAGTCTCCACCTTGAAATTTTGCCACAAATCTAGAGAGGCCTTAGTTTTAAACATATACATATATTTTTCAGAATTTTAAAAAAATTGGATTTTAAGATATGGGAATTTGAAGATTAAACCTATAAAAATGAAATTTATCCTTTTAATACAAAAAATTTTTGGCACGCCATTTTGAAGGCATTGTTTTCACCTTTATAATGGTACCAACAGAAAAATTTTAGGTTGTATGGTTTAGAAGTTATGGGCGACTTTGTATGGACACTTTTTCGATATTTTGACATTTTTGCCAATTTTCATGACGTCATATTTCAAAAACCGAAAGGGTTTGGGACCGGAATGTTAATGATTTAATAAATACTACCTATTTACAATATTTGAGGCGAATTTAATTAAAATCGTATATGACAAATCCGAAAATGACTGTTATCTGTGTGGTTTGACATGGAATGACCCCATATTCCCGTAAAAATTTTGGTGCCTAAATTTTCTCAAAAAAAAAAAAAGTGTCACGGCAGCCTTAATTAATTAATTGGCGTTTTAGATAAATAAGAATTAATTTTTATCCACCATTTCGTTCTTTAAAATTCCAACATTTTTTATATTTTTTTTCTAAACATAAAATATTTGTATTCTTTTCTATTGAAAAACTTGTATCAAAAAATATTTAAAAATGCACAATTATAAACAAGTGTAACTTCAACCTTTCATTTAATAAAATTATGATTTCGTAAATTTTATATATTTTTATATTCCGGTTTGCAGTTACCACACTAATTTAGTACAAGTTTTGATATTTTCTACATATTTACAAATTAAAAGTTTTTTTTACTGATTTTCTTTGCTGGTTTTTTGCAATATATTATACTAGCGGATCCCGGCGTGCTTTGCTACGCATGAATATTAACATTGAATCTAATTTATTGTTTTTTTTATTTGGAAATAATAAAAAAAAAGTAAATCAATTCAATACAATAGTGTATAAAAAATCTTAAAATGATACTCACTGACAGCTGCCAATGTGTATGCGTGTATGCGCTACAACGTGAATTTAACGTGTGTATGAAGTCAGCTTACAGTATACATACCGCAAACCCTCATGGGCGCCTACGTATTTGTTTTTATACCCTCCACCATATATGGTGAGGGTATATATCAGTTTGTCATTCCGTTTGTAATATGTCGAAATATAGGTTTAAGACCCCATAAAGTATATATATTCGTGATCCTTATGCAATTTTAAGTCGATTTAGCGATGTCCGTCTGTCTGTCCGTCTGTCTGTCTGTTGAAATCACGATCACGACGCGAAGACGCAAGCAGGGGTGCCTATTTTTACCCAGATTATTGAACCGAGCAGTTTGGTATTTAAAATGAGCAAAATCGGTCAAGCGGTTCAAAAGTTATGAGTGAAAATGTGAAAGTACCTCTAAATTTTCCATACAAATTTGTACAATTTTTCTGTATCTATTTTTTGTTTTCTGTTAAGTAAGTAAAAATGTTATTAAGTCTTCTTATTGTTCGATTACATTTATTGTCTTACATACTATGATAACTAAGTTAACGTAAAAATGAACAATGTTAAAGTCGCTAACAGAGCAGACCTCTGTAAATAACATTGCTAAAACTAAATAACAAAAGTTCGTTACATAAATTGACAAAACATATTCATATTACAGTTCATGCAAAATTTAGTATATACGTATATCATCTTCAGCCCCTATGGTGGAGGGTATTCAAAGATTCGGCACAGCCGAATTTAGCCCTTTTTTACTTGTTTTTTTTTTATATGGACAAAATCACATGTTGACATGAAAAGTCATAACTAACGAACGCGTCGACCGATTTCGTTTAAGCTTTAGATAAACCCGACCATACAAACAAACCCTAAAAGTTTAATCGAATTCGGTTTGACCGTTCGTGAGTTATAAAGTCACAACACACTTGCAACAATTTTTTATATATGTGACAGCGCATAGAGAAAGGGACCTAAGGGTAAAAAATCAATTTTCACTTTTTTTTTTGATGTGGACTACATATGAGCATCGAATGAGACCGATCCCATGCCCCAAAAGTGTTCCCTCCCAGAGATATGCGCGTTTTATGAAAGTGAAGTCGACGATTCTAAGCGCAAATAGAAAGATACCTAACGGTAAAATTTATTTATTTACATTTTTTCCCCTACTAAATTAACAAAATAACTTGATTTTACGAAACTACAAAAAATTTATTTTTTTCCTTATGAACAATTTAAAAAAATAGAAAAATCATTTTAATCGACGGTTCTTGCGAATTGGTTCCTTAGAACTCGACGGTACCGGTCCTTTATTTTTTTTCGATTTCTTCTTAACGTCTGCTGCCTCCACTTCTTGATCATTGTCTACTTCCTCCGAATCCTCCACTTCGTTTCCATTTCCAGAGACCAAAGAAAGAGGAGCAACCGAATCTTTTTTTGAATCGTCAAAACATAAACCCCGGATCTCTTTATACAAAAACCATTGACGCTTCATCGATTACCCTGGTGACGGAATTATAATTGGTTTGTCATCGAAACTGGTATTGTAACACACATTTTTCACTTGAATTTGGAAGTCGAATAGGTACAGGAACATTAAATCCATTACGAGATGATCCATGATGATGATACTAGTCTATATATTATATAGACTAGTATTTTTAAAAACGATTAGCTAAAATTAGTGAAAATGCTTACTATTTTTTATAAATTCGTACAAATTTATAAAAGTTTTTACTGGATATAATAATAATATCATTTTTTTTTCAATTAAAAGTTTTCCAATTTTTGAGAAATAATAACCTTAGGTAAAGGATTTTTTTAATAAAAATTTCTTCAGACAATTAAAAAAAAAACTTGAGTAAATTTTTTATAAATCGAGGAAAAATTTTGTTTAACTTATTTTGAATATTTTTTCAAAAGAAAAAAAAACAATAAATTTTAAACACACTAGTAAATTTTCCTAATTTAAAAAAAAATATTATTAAAGGAAACAAATTAAAGTATCCATTAAAAAAATTTATCGTTGTGGTGTATTGAGTAGACAGGTAGCTCAGTACTCAGAGTGTCCGAGTTCAAATCCCGGAAAAGGCAAACATTTAAAAAATATATATTTTTTTTAATTGAAATAAAGTTTTCAAATGTTTAAATGGCAAATATATCAAAGAAAATTAAAATTAGTTGTGGTGCAGTAAGCAAGAGTGTGAACTATGAATCTGATTGCCAAGGTTCGATACCGAAAAAATCTATATATAAAATTTTTCTTAAAATAAAATTTTATGGAACGTAATAATATTTGTGTGGATTATAAATACTAAATTGTACAACTGAATATTGGCTTTCACAACTAAAAATATAATTTAATATGAAGACAGTTGTCGTAACCGCCAGAATTCGATTGGCAACAAATTCGGTGGCCACAACTGATACTGTTTTCTGGGTGTAGCCTTGTTATGATGGAATATTACGGCTTCATGTCTGGTCACATATTCCTGGCGTATTTCGAATAACGCTCGCTTTAAACGAATCAATTGTGTTCGGTACTGGTGGTCTGTAATCTTATTGGGTACCATCAAATACAGATCTTTACCTTGGTTCCATGGATATTCGGCTTGGACGCTGATTTGGCTGTTTAGCCGGGCTTCAAATACTATTTCTTGCGCTTTGCCATTTTCCAACGTCTCTCGGCTTTAATTCGTGTGGTACCCAAATACCTCACCTTTCAATGAATCCTGCTTTCAAAAAATATGAAATTGCTGCTGGAGCGACTCCCAATGATTAAATAAGTTCTTTTTGAATTTGACAACAATCTCCATCGATTTATGCCTCCAATTCATAATCTTCCAACTTTTTTTGACTGACCGTTGCGGTCAAAATCCCATTTCTGAACCGCACAAACCATCTCCCACATGTTGAAATCAATGGAACACATTAGGAGCAATTTATGTGCTTCTACTGCACTTTTTTTAAATTGAAGAAGAAAAGCAAAACTTCATGCAAATGATGATTAGTTGGTAAACAAATTTGTAATTTTTGAAGCAAAAACATCTTTGTGGTTTCCACTATTTCGTTCAATGACTAAGTGAGAATAAATTACAGATGTAACCCTCCAAAATGTCATCTAAGTTATTACAGACACAAACCGTCAGTAAAAGATACGCCATCTGTTGTGAATACCGCATTTTTAAGTTATGCCCCCCAATATAAGTTTTTCACAGATTCCTAGATAAAAATTTTTGCAACATTTTGCAAGTTTCTGTTCCCTCAACTTGTTTATTGTTTAAATTTTTGTATATATGTTTTTTTTTTTTTAATTTCAGATTTAGAAGACGACGAAAACGACATCGCCTTGGCGATGTCACCAACTAATAGTCAATCAGCCAAGACACAAACACCACGCGATATCAGCGATAACACTGAAGAACGTGAAACATGGAGCGGCAAAGTAGATTTCCTATTATCCGTTATAGGATTCGCTGTAGATTTAGCAAACGTTTGGCGATTTCCTTATTTGTGTTACAAAAATGGCGGCGGTAAGTCTTTTTTTGAATCTTTCATTAGAATTTAATTTTTTTAAGTCTTCTATGGAATTAAAGACGTTAGTGTAATGAACGCAGTGCTTTGGCATGGTGATGGCCAGCCACCACCACATTTATAAGTATTTAAGTAAAGAAAAGCTAATTTGAAGCACTTGTCAGCTTAACGCTACAGTGAGCACAATTAGAAATGTATAACAATATCCCCCACCCCATAAAAGAATAAAGTTTTTTTTTTCAAAACTCTATGACTTATGGTAAGAAGTAAAAATAAAAAGGATATGCTTTTTTCTATTGTTCATCCTTTTTTTTCAAGAATAAAGTTTATGTTATGATGTTAAGATATGTATGTAAGTGAAGTATAATAACTTTAGTATGTGCGTTTTTTACTTTTACTTCAATTTAAATGAATATTTTACTACATTTTATTGGTTATTTTTGCTACAAAAAGTTTGCTGTCTCTGATCAGTTTTTCCAATAAAAACATTGAAAATATCCAATAAAAAAAATAATTTTTTATGCAAAGATATTCTAATTCATGACTGATTATGATCAAGAATATTTTAAAGATATTATAGGGATAATAACAATTCCCCTCATTTAATTTTATCTGATTTAATTAGTCCATATCAACGAATGGATTCATAAACTACAAATGGATGTCCTCTAATATTTCTAAATGTGATGAAAATTGGTGTGAAAGATTCTATTTATTTAATTTCAGACATGGTAAAAAAAATTCTTACTATAAAAAATATGATAATTATGGAACTATAAAATGCTAACAACAATCATTAAATAATTATAAATCAAGTAAAACATGACTTTGACATTTGCATTCATAATGCTGTCTTTAACATAAAAAAATTGTATCAGTTCAGTCACCCATATAAAAATGATAACATATGATCATTTTTTTTAATTTCGAAAATGCCTTATACATATAATACGTGTATTATAATTTACACTAGTTAATTCATTGTCGAAAAAATTCAATGTCAAAAAGATTCTATATAAAGATTTTATATTTTTTAATTCTTTTCAATAAGAACAATAAGTGTTTTCGACGTACGTTTCCGCGGGAGCCCGCGGGAACCCAATCTTACCAAAAAGCGTTTGTTGCAACAAAAATTGAGTAAATGATAGCGTCCATGAGAGAGTAATTGTGTTTCTCTTTTTACCAGAACTTACCCGTACTTTTTGTTCGGGTAAAATAGTAAAACTGTCAAATCAACACATGCTGCTAAAAAATCAGCTGTTTTGTATTTGTGAAAAAAATTAAAGTTAAATAATAAATTTACAATTAGAATTTTTTCTTTATAATAATAAAAAATACATTTGAAAATGTAAGTAGTTATTTACCATTTTAAATATATTCATTTAATAAGTTGTTTATTAATATGAATAAATTTGACGATTATTTTTGGGTATGAAATGTGGTTTTGTGCGTTCGCAGTATTTTGGGGATATTTATGTTATTGTCAGATAATTTTTTGGTTACTCTCATTTTACTAGACTTTACCCAAAATTACTGTAGTTTATTTAAAATGTATTACATAAAGTTTATTTAAAAAAAAAATCAATTGAAATTAAATTATAAAAAAATATGAACTTTCAGTAGTAGTTGATATTTTCAGTTAAATGTAATATTTTATGCTTTCTGTTTGTAAAAATAGAAATTCAAATAATTTATTTCCGTTTTTTTTTTGTTAAAATAGTTTGTTCATATACAAAATAATTTCAAATCAAATTACAAGAAATCGGTCATATTGCCTACAAACATAGAAAATAAAAATATGAACGTGTGTGTGAGTTGTATTTTGCAATTTCACATATAAACAAAAGAAAAATCAAATTTGAAAAACAAACTACAAAAATGGTTTTTTTTTTGCTAACGGTTTGTTAGTTAAATTTTCGCTTTCACCTAAAAGTAAAATCCAGAATATGCCTGATTGCGTCCTCATCAGAGTTTAACTTTCAACCAGTCAATAGCTGTTAGTCTGAAAACATCATAAATACTGAGGGCAGATTAAGTATGTGGTCTTCTAAGGTCCCATGCCGGATCACGGAGAAAGTTAAACTTTTTCTCTTTCGATCGGGGCATTCCACAGCTACGGAATTGTTAATTGTGTCCCCATCTGACAAAACTACTACTGCGGGAGATTAAGTGGTAATCGAACAACGCCAGTCTGCAAACTACTTTCCCTGCCTCTTGCTTACGAAGATAGTGTTCGGGGATTCCAACTTTGATGGTACCCGACTGACACCGTGGAAAAATCATCCAAATCAGAACCTGAGTTTGCAAACTTGTGAGCCGCATTGCCTGTGACCGTACCAAGCAGAAAAATTATGAGGGCGGATCAATAAGTCCGTGACTTTTCGTATAGACCAAATAATAAATTTTTAAAAAAAATATTTTTATTAACAATTTATGTAAAATAATAACTTTCTTGTGGAAAAGTACTTATAATAATAAAAAAATATTTTTTATAAGAAAGTCTGTAGTAGTCTGTTTTGTGCGAAAAAGTTTCATATAAAAAATACCAGATTTTTAGAAAATTTTCTAATAGAAACGTTTTTAAATTCTATGGATCTTTCCCTAAAGTAAAATTCTCAGATTCTGCAAAGTATTTCTTAGATAAAAAACTCATATATTCTTAGAAAACACTTAGAGTCTAAAAAATTCTTAGAGAAATTTTGGAGTCCAAGAATTTTTCTATTAAAAAAAGTCCATAGAATAATTATTTTTTTTTTATTAAGACTCCTTAGAATTTAAAATTGTTTTTCAATATTTTTATTTAAAAAAGTCTATAATATTAAATTTTTTCTTTAACAAAATATTCTTAAATTTAAAGAACTTTTTTATATGTTAGTTTCAAATCATAATATAACTGTAAAGACGATATTATGGTAAAATTGTAGTTACTTCGTTATCATAAAGTGATAACTATATTTTAGTACGACTATGGTTGGCACAATTAAAATCCCAAAAATATATGATGCTGTTGAGGCAATCCTCAACTATGTTTTTTTTTTTTTTGTGTGATGTTATTTTACTTTGGTGGGGGGGGGGTTAAGTGCTATGGGAACGCGGAAGGAACTTTTTGCACAAACTTGCATACAGCACGCACTTCATTCATTTCGCTCAAAGTTACTTTGCAACAAATGCACAGTTTGGACAAGACAGCTTTCGCTTTGGAAATAAGTTGTTAAAGCGTAAAGCGACTAATATTGGTCCGCGGAGTTATGATACTGACTGATATTTAATATTTCGAACAGAAAAAATCTATCAGTGTCAAAATAACATGATTTAAAAAGATTCCGGTATTTGAATCGCCCTGTATTCATAAAAATGCGACCAAAATATAAAGAGGACCGGTTGAGTATCTAAGAGAAACTTAGCAGCAGTCTGATACATGTAAATTTAAAAATTTTAAGATATGTTTCTATACAAAATCCGGTTAATTTTTGAGTTCATTTCTGAACTCCTAAATGATTAGCCCACTTAAAACAATACATGTTATTTATATTTTCTCCCCTACTTAAATAAGACCGGAGGAGAACCTATCGGGAGTGAATAAGCAAAAAAAAATTTCCTTTACAATTTAAAGATAGAATTAGAGGACAACATATAGAAAATGATGAGATTTTAGTTTCATTTGATGTTGTTTCACTATTTCCTAGTATACCAGTTGATTTAGCAATGAGTACAATAGAAGAAAAGTGGGACTTAATAATGCAACATACAGAGATGGAAAAATTTTTATTTTTACGTATTTTAAAATTTTGTATAGAGGACAATAGATATTTTCAGTACAATAGGAATATATATATATATATATATATATATATATATATATATATATATATATATATATATATACAACAAATGGGACTTCCAATGGGATCTCCAGCTTCTCCAATCATTGCGGATATAATAATGGAGAAATTGCTAGATGAGTCTATAGAGAAATTAAGTGTAAAACCAAGGATAATGACGAAGTATGTAGATGACTTATTTTGTATCATTCCAGAATTAGCAGTTAACAACATGCTTACAACATTAAATAGTTTTGATCAAAACATTAAATTTACAATGGGGAGAGAATGTAATTCGATACTCCCATATTTGGATACATTGATAATTAAGAGAGTCAACAGATTAATAATGAATTGGTATCAGAAACCAACTGTATCAGGGGAATAATTAATTATTACTCTAAACATAGTAGGAACATTATCATGAACACAGCTAAGAATTTTATAGAGAGAGTATTGACAATAAGTGATGTAGAATTTCATAGAGGAAACATTATAAAGATCAGAGATATATTACGAGATAATGGTTTTCCAACTGAGTTATCTTATAGATTAGTAGGTCAATATAGAAATAGGATAACACAAAATGGAGCATATATAACTGAACCACGAATTTTTAAATCTTTAACATATGTCCCTGGATTATCAGAGAGATTGGCGAGATCTAACATCTTTGATAAGGAGAAATATGAAATAGCTCATCGTAATTTTAATACATTAGGGAAATTATTTAGTAAGACTAAAGATAGAATTGATAAGTGGGATATGTCAAATTTAGTTTACAAGATACCTTGTCAGGGAAATGATCAGGAAAATTGTGATAAAGTATATATAGGAACGACAAAGAATAAATTAAAAACCAGAATTTCAGGACATAAATCAGACCAAAAACATAGAAATATTAATTCGGAAAAACCGCATTGTCATCTCATTGTTCTATATTAAATCACCATCCTAACTTTGAAAATGTTTCAATATTAAGAACAGAAAATAATTATAAAAAACGTTATATGTTAGAAATGTTAGAAATCATTAATACACCTTTGACACAGAGAATGAACTTTAAAGCTGACACAGAAAATTTAGCTCAGAATTATAGATATTTAATTAGTAAAAAATTAGAAAACTTAAATGTATAGATATGTTTTTAATAACTATAATAATTTAATTTCATAATGTTATTTTATCTTATAAACAACATTTATTATTTTAAATTTCATAAACCAAAGTATTAAACCAATATGAAAATATTTTTTACGATCTTTAGCAGAAAAATGTTGTTTATAAAATGACCACTTCTATTTGATTAAATGTTAATTTAATTTTTTAAAAATTTAATTTATATTTAAATGTTAAATATTTTTTATATTTAAATGTTAGATATTTTTTTGTTTGTCAACTTTTTATAAATATTAAAATTTTGTTTTCCTGAAGATGCTAACAAATTGTTAGCGAAATATCGAAAATAAAATAAGAAATTTTATAAAAAAAGATCTTTGGCTTAAAAAAATTGAATATTAATATTAAAATAAGATCGAATAAAGTTATATTTTAAAAAATTAAAACTTTTGAAAATAGTATTTGCATTTTTGATATTTTGTATTTTTTTTTTTTTTTATTTTGTAAGTTAGATAAAATGTAATCACAAAATCTGTATTTGCCGAATGTAAAATTTTATACTGTAATAAGAGACATTAGTTATGTTTTCCCTAACCCAGTACTGTGGTTGTATGCAGTACCTATATAAAATAAAAAAATATGGTTTCGTATTATATACTTAACGCACAAGATTGCTCATGTTAAGTATCCATCATTCAAAAATAAATTTCAAAGTTAAGTGCTTTAGTACCCGTATGTATATGACAACTAAATCCTTCGTCCTGCCTTGGTATGCTTTTTACCAACACTTTACAAAGTCATCATAATTATTGTCATCATCATCATAATCACATTTAATGCGATTCGGTTTCGTTGTCAAGGCACACATTCCCCCCATGCAACAGGAAAAAAAAAAGAAAGCTTAAGAACACCCTTCAACAAAAGGATTTTAATACTCTATTATGTCTTCTTAAAAAGGAATAGGGAAAAAGTAGAAAAACTTATGGTTAAAAGCACAATATTAACACAATTGGCTGAGATTTTATATTTTTTTGTGCGTTTACAGTTTTGCACGTTTTTTTTTATTCTGGATGTGGTTGTGATGAGGATGAATGGTGGTGGAAGTAAAAAGCAACAAGCTGTAGTTACCACATACTACATCTTAATCTTGATATTTATCATTTTATTACTACAGATTTGATTTTTTTTATTGTGTTATTGCTTACATTCAAACTTTTTGTTGTAGCTCCTTATTCACAAATAGTACGTTTTAAGTGAATATAATCAAAAAGTCATATTTTCAATTTCATTTTTTTATATAAATACATACATATATTTAGGAATTGTAATATTATGCGCTTCAATGATCAGAGTAATGGTTTTGTTCATTTTTAAAAGGTCTTTTTTCATGGGCATTAATTTTAAGTTCATGGAATTATTGTTTTTTTAACTACATCGTATTAAGTGGGCTTAAAAGATTTAAGGTCAAAGATTATATAAATCATTACAATTCTTAACATAATTTTGTAATAAATATCTATACAATATAGGTATTGAAACAGCCCGTGTGAAAATGTTCTCATACTTATAATCAAATATATGGATTCATATATGACGCAATATATGTTCAGATCCCAAATTTGAGGGTATATCTTCATATAAACATATATTGATTTATACATGCTCATTAGAGTGGTAAAAAACACTTAGATGGGAATTCGAGGTCTTCACTATGTTGCTTCTACTGTTCCTTAGTGTCTAAAAATCTTTGTACCAAGTTTCAGCTAAAATCGCTTCAACTTAGAGGTTGCAGAAAAGGCTAATTTTTAATACCCGAGTACAAAAAAATGATCTGGCGCAATATTTAATCATATCCAAATTGATATTCTTTAATATCTGCTGTAATATCTAGCTGATCTTATTTGATGCGATAAATGCAGATAAAATTATATCCAGCAATATATATTGCTGTATCTAGCAATATATGGGGATCCAAAAATGTGGCAGATCAAATTAGAAATATATATGGGAATTTAGTAAGATCAAAATTGATCCAAAAAGTAGCAGATCAAATTGTGTCAGATTAGATTCATATTGTTGGATCCAAAGAATCTAGTTTATAAAAAAAAATATATAAAAACAATGCTCTCGGCAGGATTTGAACCCTGCTGTAGTTGACCACTTAACTCACTCAGGCATATACAGTTATACATAAAACGATAGCTGGCTTTATAACAATTCATTGTTTGTGTAATTGTGTTATATATAATTATATTTACAGTAATCCCACGATTTACAAAGGCTCGCATTTAAATTCGTTATATGAATGAAAAATTTGCTATTACAAACAATTTTAATTTAATTTGGGGTTTTCCCGAAAACAATAAATTAAGTTCTGTCATTCATTGAAATTTTTTTAGTGCATATAAATTACATACAAATTACAAACAGTATTAGTGGCATTTATTATAAATGTTTCTAAATATAGGGTTTCGTATAACGAACATTTTGGCAACTTACACTAACATGGATCTCATTTTAAGAATATTTTCCATACCTGGAACGTATCTTATTATTTTCAGTATAATGTTATACTAATATAATAATAATTGGAAAGTTTTTAATTAAATAAATAATTAAATAAATAAATAAATAAATAATAATAATAATAATAATATTGGGCTCGCTATATCACAGAACGTATCCTATTCGTAAATCGGGGGATTTCTGTAATTATATTTACGGAACATATATAATTATATATTTTGGAATTTAAAAAAGCAATTAGAAAAAATGCAACATACATATAATGACTGAATTTATGAGACCACATTGTTCTTTTACTTATCTGATTAAATATACAATTACATTTAGTTATATATCAGGGGTGGGCACGTATTAAACACCAAGGGCCACGGAAGCTTTTCATCAAAAATAAAGGGTGAAAATATATATCGTCATCGAAACTACAATGAAAACTGGCTTACATTTTTTAATTTTTGAATAAACTTACTTTAACTGAATATTAATATTTCGGTTAATACAACTGACTATAAGTTGCAACACACAAAATTATAAGCATTCAAATGTGATTGCTAAGGTTTTACTAACATAATTTATTTCTTGCAGCATCCAAAATATGCTTCACAATTAGTTTGGTACTAGAGTTGTCAACCAATTAATTATTATTTGATTAATCGATCAAACAAAACCAAACTTTTGTTCGAAAAATTTTAAAATGACAATTTTCGAATAAATCGATTAATTAATGTCAATTAATTGAAAATTTAATATATCTTTAATTAAAAAAAAAATAAATAAAATCTTAAAATTTGATTTCTTCTCATACATTTTTAATGATTTTACACAAAATGTAAGAAAGTTGAAAAATATTATAGCCATAGCCCTGATTGTAAAGAATCTGAATGTTTAGTTAGCGAAAGACATGTTGAATAATTATAGTGCTTTAAAAATTTATTTTATGTTCTTTCTAAACACATTTTTGACAAACTATTGTATTAAGCGGCCCATAGACAATCAATGTAATGTCTTGTTTGAAGGGTTGACAAACATGTTGGATGAAAAAAATTTTTTTGATTATTTTGCTTGTTCGGAAAGCATGATGCATGATGAATGGTGTGTTTGTCAAACACATCAATCTTTTAAAGTACAGGGTGTCCGCCGGGAAGGCATACTTCTTTGTTTGTTTATAATTTTTGATTTAATGAAAGAGAATGGATCTTATATTGATAAATGTTTTATTTAATGTCGGCAATTATGTATGGAATACAATATCAGATAAATGTCCGCCTCTGTTAGCCTGACAAATGCGGGACCTTTTGAGCACATTTTTCATTACATTCTCACACATTTCACGCGGTATTTCATTAATTTCATCACGAATATTTTGTTTGAGTTGCTCAAGCGTTTCTGGTTTGTTTGCATAAACCTTGCTATTCAGATATCCCCACAATCACCATCACCATTTCTTGAAATAACTTGTTGTGGAAAGAGGTCTCGCAGTAATTCCATTGTAATCCTGGTTGTATGCGATGTGGCACCATCTTGTTGATACCACATGCTAATCAAGCCCAAAGCATGCAGTTGTGGCGTTAAAAAGATTTCAACCGTATCACGATATCGCTCTCCATTCACAGTTACCATTACGCCGTTTTCATTTTCAAAGAAGTAAGGTCAAACTCAAATTGCACACCAGGCTGTCACTTTTAATGGATGCAAAGTTAACTGATGAATAATTCGAGGGTTTTCTATTATTCAGAACCGACTATTCTGTTTATTCACATATCCATTCAAATGAAAATGTGCCTCATCACTCATTATGATTTTTTCATGAAAATCGGGGTTTTCATGGGCGAGCTGTAACATCATATTGGCACGTTGGTTTATCGAATATTTTTCCATAATAAATTTGTCACATGTGTACTTCACGACTGCCAAATATGAACTGTCAAGACTTATGTTTACCAAAATGGCGGCAAAACAAAGTAGTATACCTTCCCGGCGGACACCCTGTATATGAAGTAATATTTTTTTTAATGAAAATCATCCAACCTGCTTGATGGTGTATGTCAAAACAATTTTCATGTTTGACAAGCATGTTGAACAGCATGCTTAATAGTCTATGGGCTGCTTTAGCTTTTTAAGTCACTCTCGGGTACATATGTTAAGTTAGAAATAAACAAAAAGATACCAAAATAAACAATTATTTTTTTGGTTTTTTATGAATTATTTATTTTTTTGTTATAAAAATATTAATTTAAATTTTTTTTTTTTATTCGTTATTCGATAGTTTAATTTTTTTGATTTGATCGTTTGATCGAACGAACAAAAACAATTATTTGATTTATTCAAACAAAGTCGAAAGGCGAATAATTGACAACTCTAGTTGGTACTAACTAAATATGTAACACATATGTATGTGCAGGAGCAGCAAAAAATGTTATTCCCCTGTCATAACTGAAAATTTGTATTAAAACCATATTTTTGAAATTTTAAATAAAACTATTTTCTCGTCATATCCAGCGATTTAGTAGAGATTTTCAGGAACATTTTATGTGGTTTGTATTCGGAATTTCGAAACATTATGAGCAAATTTGGCTTAACAAAATGTTTATTGAGCCGATTTGATTCGACTTTCGAGTGAAAAATTTAAATAAAAATTCGAGGTAAAGCAAAGAATTTGTCTACAATGACTCTAAGAAAGAAGAACCGACCAAATATCGTCTTTTGGACGAACTGTTTGGTTGGACACATTCAGCATTATAAAATATAATTTAGGTCCGATTAATGAATGTCTCGTTTAAATTTAAATTCTATATGGAAAACAACAACAAATGTATCAGTTTATGTTCCAATTAGTGGGTAATGGGTTATTAAGACAATGGGTCTTAGGAATTAAGAATAGTAAATTGTTCTTCCTGTGATAAAATTTCACTAGAACTTTAATGACCTCAAATCGTAACATAAATTCTGAAAATTCATAGCTTTTCCATTTGATTAGAAAAGCACAGTCACAAATAACTCAAAATATCACTTTTTCACTAGAAATATAATAGTGTCATATACATATATGGGACTAATGCATTGATTGGACCAATTAACTGATAATTTCATTACCATTACATTGATAGCAATGGTAATGAAACAAATTTCATTACCATTGTTTGAATTATTGGTAATGATTTAAGGATCTGATTTCATTGATCAATGACAATGTTTTTGAATTTCATTACCATTACAAATGCATCAATTAAAAGAAACCATTGGCATTATTAACCGTCATTTTATGTGTTGATATTTATGTTAATATTTATTTATGCGGGTTAACATTTGTATATTTGATATTTTGTTTTTTTATTTTCTGTATAAAAAACTACTTAATGATTTTCAAATCGTATAAACTTTTTTGTAAACAAATAATTTTTTTTTATTAATAAAATTACTTTTTTATGTATTTGTGTTATTTCATTATCATTAGTAATTAAATTTTTTATGGAAAAAATTTCATTACCATTAAATGTTAATGAAATTTTTTTCATTTGCATTAGAGTCAACTAATGGAATGAAATTCAATGGTAATGAAGCATTCCCAAGTATGGTCGTATATTAAATTTGCCTGAAACCAAATTGTACTAAATTTCCACTAAAATTCACAGTCGTAAAAAACAATTTTTTATATGAAGTACAACAGTTTTTCCATGTGAAACCCGAACAACTTACTATGCTTTAGCGGAAAATTTAGCTATCTTGCTTTTAATTTTTAATACATTTATTTCTTTGGAAATATTGTTAAATTGTTATCCTAAAATTTATCAATTTTTCGGAATATGTTAAGTAATTTTTTTTTCTAATTTTTTAACTGAAATTAAAATATTAGAAATTTATTGCAAAATTTTTTAGTTTTTAATAGTTTAGCTATTTTTTAGCAATTTTATGGGTAAGATTTGGCAACAGTGGAGCATGTCCAAATAAATTTTAAGCAGCCAAAAAAATGTAATTAACTCAACGTCTAAAAAAGTTTTTGTTTGTTAAATTATTGATTTACGCAATGATTATCGATGTGAACTTTTTCAAACATTCAAGCTGATCGAATGGGTCTGTTTGTTTACATTTCCAGTAAAAAAATAGTAAACTTAAAAAGAACAAAATAATTGTGAAAAATTTACGACGCACATACTTTTTGCCATCTGAACCGAATAAATTAGATTTACATTCATCGCTCCAGAGTATTTTTTTTTTCGAAAATTCCAACGGTTTGTCCAGGTGTTATTTTGAAAAATGAATTCGACGATTTAAGTTTCTTTTGGATACATGTTGTTTTCTTCTGGCAATGTATCCTCGCAAACCATTTTGTAGAAGTCCACGTCTTATAGTGCGATTAGAAATTTTTCTCGGCTCAGTTGATCAGAAAATTCGCGAAATTTATTTGTATCGATCTCATAAAGGGTTTCACTTTAATTATTTTGCAAATTAGACGATCATCACGTGGTGTTGTTTTCTTTGCTCTCGGTTTTCTTTTTTTTTTTTTTTTTTGATATGATCAACCAAATAATTTTAACAATTGATGTTATTAGTTATAACACAAACAAAATTTAAAGTTAAAGCAAATGTTAGAATGGATCAAAAAATACGTTACAATAGTAAAAATATTTATAAAAGAATTCTTGTCCCAAATATATGACTACCACTGTATATACGAGTAAACTTGTTTACTCGGATAATTAGTTTGTTTTTATGAGATAGTGATTTTGAATCATAATTTTTTTACCTAAAGTTTATATACAGGTTGGTTGAAAAGTTCCTGCGCTCGAAATGAAAGAATACTGTTTTTGTTACGAAATATATTTTTTTATTCAATATAATCTCCTAGAAGCTCAATACACTTGTTCCAATGATCTTCCAATAATTTTATCCCATCCTTATAATGGTTTTCCGAAAGCTCTGCAAAATAATCGTCTACGGCTGCTATGGCCTCTTCATTCGACGAAAAATGCTTTCCACGAAGGAATTGTTTGAGATTTCTGAAGAGATAGTAGTCACTGGGAGCCAAATCTGGTGAATACGGTGGATGTTCAAGCAATTCGTACTTTAATTCTTTGAATTTAGCCATCGTCAAACCACTTTTGTGAGCAGGTGCATTCTTGATGAAAAATGATTTTTTTCTTCTTTAAACCAGGTCTTTTCTCACGAATTTTTTCATCCAGCTGATCCAAAAGGCTGCAATAATATTCAGAGTTGATTGTTTTACCTTTCTGAAGATAATCAATCAACAAAATTCCTTTTGCATCTCAAAAAACTGATGCCATAACCTTCTTTGCTGATCGTTGTGACTTCACCTGCTTTGGAGCTGAACAACCAGCTTCAGTCCACTGTAAACGTTCTTGTTTCAATTTAAGATCATGGTGGTAGATCCAAGTCTCATCCATAGTTATAAAACGACGCAAGAAGTCGGTTTTATTCGGCTTAAAACGCTCCAAATTACGCTGAGAAATTTGTTTTCGATCCAGTTTTTGTTGAATTGTTAATGTGTGCGGCACTAACTTTCCAAACAGTTTTTTCATACGTAATTCTTCATGTAAAATATAGAGTACTCGTTCGTCTGAGATGCCTATGGCATTAGCAATTTCACGCATAGTCAAACTTGGATCTTCACTACCCATATTATGTACCTGCTCAATGATTTCTGCTGTGGTTGCAGTTTTTGGTCGTCCTTCGCGTGGATCGTCTTTAAGGCAGGTACGACCACGCTTAAATTCACCAGCCCAAAATTCAACGGTGCGTTTTGAAGGTGAGTACTCCTTATACACTTCTAACAATCGTTCATAAATTTCCTTTGCTTTTAAACCCTTCAAAACAAAGAATCTAATGACTGCACGATATTAAATTTTTTCCATATTAAAAAAAAATCAATGACACGTCAACTTCAAATGGCTTGTAAACAAAGAAAGAATTGACAGAATGAATTGCAACTTTGCATGTGTTCTTAGGAAAGTTATACCAACTTGAGAAAAAAAAGTTTGGAGCTAGCAGTGCCATCTCTTGGTGAGCGCAGGAACTTTTCAACCAACCTGTAGAACCATAAATGATAAAGGAAATTGGACCACATTTGGACCTAATCCCCGGTCAGTGATGCCATATGGTCGTATGCTATGAACACACGCGAACAACTTCGGTCTTATTCGAAGGACGAACCCTATTGAAAATGGTTAAAATCTGTCCATGCTTTTATTGGTATAACTAATCTCAAGCGATTTCTTGCCCTGCTGTTTCGGCAAGAAATTCGATTAACCCAATAAATCTCTTTTTTCTGTGTTCAGTTATTCTATTTAACTGTATAAGAAAAAGTGTCATCCCTTAGGAATTTTTAATGAATATTGTATAGCCACTTATCATAATTGGTAGTGACATTTTCAATAAATATATTTAAATTTTTTTTCTTCTTCGCATTTTAAATTATGACAACAACAACAAAAAAGTAAAAGCAGTTAATTACAATATTTTATGACGTCATTATCATTACAATTTGTACCGTACCATACCTTACGTTACAGTACACTCACCAAAAAAAGTCTGTAATGGCAACTGAAAATTTTGCTGTTATTACGGGAAATTCTGCTAATTTGAGCCCAGCGGTATTTTTTGCTAATCTTAGCAAAACATGTCTGCTGACGTGTAGTACAATGAAATTAATAGAAAAATTAGTAGCCGCTACTAAATTTTAGTAGACTTTTTGTAAAGTGGAATTTAAAATCTGTTTGCTAAAATCAGCAAAAAAAAAATACTAAATATTATTAATATTAGTACAAAGCTTTGAATTTATTTTTCTTATCGAGCATCAAAAATTTTAATTATATTTTTTAAAAAACGAGTTAATAATTTTGTTTTAATTTGGTAATTTCGGTTTAGAAAAATATTTTGGTCAATTTTTTTTTTACTTTTAAGGTTAAATTTGAATTGTTTTTAGGGCAGATTTATGAAACTAAAAAACCTTTTTTGTGCTATTTTAAGTGGATGTCCGCTTTTTAGACATGAGTCGGTATCTTCACTTCCGATCCCTTTTTTAATATATGTAACATTTTAAGGAAATTTAAGTTTGTAGGTGTAAGTTTTAATTAGAAATAACATTTCTTTCAATATCCACTTTTTTAAAATTAGTAATATTTTTTGCTAATTTTAGCAAATCGGTTTTCAAAAATTTGTAAAATGATTTCTGAAATTAGCAACAAAAATTTGTAAATATTCTGTAAAAATTCTGTAATTTGTAAAATGTAAATAGCAAAAAGATTTGCTAAATAATAATTTTTTACTAAAAATCAGTACAAAAATAGTAGAGTGCGATTGAAAGCTGTTTACAAATTTTTCTACTAACTTTTTTTTCTGAGTGTATGCTCCATTTAGAAAAAAGTGTTATGTTGACAATGAAAGAATAATACCCAACACTTATTTTCCAACACCTCAATACACCATCATCATCAACATCGTTCTTATCGTAGTCATCACCAGGAGTATAAAATAAAAGTCCTTTGAAGTGTATGTTGTAGTATTGATGTAATGTTGTTGTTCATCTTCAATTTTATAATGGTTTTCAAATCATTCATATACCGGGTATACTGCTGGTGTTGGTTGTGGTAGTTGTTAGTGGAAGTGACGACGATATGTTTTTCAACATACAAAATTGTTGTTTCTGTTCTTGTTGTGCTATTGACATGTCTATTGTTTTAAAAAGGCACTTTAGATTGTCAAATATGTCTCATGTATACAGTACAGTGTACAATAAATACAAGCAAATGTTTTAGTCCTTACTTATGTTTCAAATTCACACCTACAGCGTCATATGGTTTATTCATTGAAGGAGAATGACTGAACTAACTGATTCTGTAGTATCAAGTTTTTTTATGAAACTTCTTTTTTTTTCTCCTCACAGGCAAATTAGATTTGTTCATAATATTATTTTGGACCTTTTTACATATTGTCATCATTTTAATATGATTTTAAAAATATAAAAGTTGGTGTTTTTTTATTTTAAGTACATACATATTCATTGCTGAAGGAGACAACAAATTGTAGAAGTACGTTCATAGAATGAGTATGTAATGTTGACAATAACCACCACTTTTAATTTTGACCGGAAATTAAAGGAAATTGCTCTGTCATTTTCAACACAGTTTTAAATTTTATGGAAAATCTATTTAATAATGCAACTAATAAATTTAATAAATGGCTGGAGGGAATTTGATACGAGTAATTACAGAAATCTTTTAGGAATGAACAGTTTATATAAATTAAAAGTTAAATTGATTTTTTTTGTTCAATTTTAAATAGTAAAATTTTATCAAAATGTAATTGTCTTTATTATTTAACAAATTTATAAATTAATTACACTATACATTAGCGTAAAACACCACCTCATAGTGCACAGTTGGGGATAAATGGATTTGTTTGAACAAATTTGTCTACATCTTATAAATATCTGTTATTTTCTACTTTTAATAAATCTATTAAATTTCTTGGATAATGCAATTTTACTATTCTTAATTGCGCAATTTAAAACATTTTTTAAGATGCATTGGTCGAAAATTATGAAGTTTAAGACTAAATTTTATGTTTTTAAATGTAAAAAAAGCCTTGCCAGTTATTGTGATTTATATAGACCACAAACAAACATTTTCCAAATGATATACAGTGAAAGCTCCCATAACGGACAGCTCCCATAACCGGACAAAATTCCAAACTTTTTATAATTTGTTCTATACAAAATGCATTCCCATAACCGGACGCTCCAATAACTGGACGCGGACACTGCAATTTACAAAAGTTTGTTCAATTACTCTCATAAGGGGACATAAGCGATGAAACACACAAACAAGAATTGTATTCAATCTGTAGTCCCCTTTTTTACTAATTCTTATTTATATTTGTGTTGATGCCACTGAAATTGGTGAATCCCCTATTAACACAAATGTAGAAATTAATGACATATGTGTTGAGGATGGCAATGAAATTGCTGATTATTTCATAAAGTTTTGTTAGTTGTCTTTTTAAAAATTAATTTTTGAGTTTCATTAAAATGGAGCTTTCACTGTACATATAAATCACGTATAATTATATTTAAAAATATATATGTAATCATATCTTATGGACTAAGAAAAAATGTAGAGAAAAAAATATTTAAAACAAAAAAAAAAAAATAAATATAAATTATGACCACTAACAGAAATCTTAGATCAAACCTAAAATTTCTAGGTATTGTCGCCCCGAAACAGGTTAAAATTTTAAATTTTTTAAATAAAATCAATGATTATTTTAGTTTTCTTCGATCTTCTCTATTCATATAATATTCTTTATTGAGCCAAAGATCCTTTATTTATAAAAAATTTAATTATAAATCGTTATTTATCCCAATATTTCGTCACTACATTGGGTGACTTCTTCAGGGGAAATTGTCTTTTTTTTCTCTTGAAGAAGTCACCCAATGTGGTGACGAAATATTGGGATAAATAACGATTTATAATTAAATTCTTTATAAAAAAAGATCTTTGGCTCAATAAAGAATATTATATGAATAAAATTAATGTTAAAAAACACAAAAAAAAAATCTTTTTTATCTCCCTGACTGGGATGCGGAACCATTGACATAATTATATATAATTATATCTAATATCTCAATTAGGTAAAAACATATATAAATATATAAGGTTCTGTAAAAGCCACATATAAGTATAAATACTTCTGTAAAAGGCCATATATAATTACGTATAGTGTTATATATAATTTTATATGATATAATATAACATATCATATATATGTATATTGTTATATCTAATTTTATAAAGATCTATTGGGCAATTCACAGCTGGTATTGTATTTTGTATGTTGTATTGAAATACAATATACAAATACTTTGTTGTGAACAACTGACTGTATTTTCATGTTGTGACGTTTTAGTACAACATGAAGAAGAATAAAAATATTTATAAATTTATAGAAACAAGAAGAAACAAATAAAAATAAAACGAACAATAAAGGTGAAAGTGAAAAAGACAAACTAATAATTGCTTTATGTGAAAAACATAACATCGCTTCCAGATTCCAAGCTGTCTTCAATTATAGCGCACTCTATAATTCAGCTTCCAAAGAAATTGTCAAGCTCATCGAAGTAGTTGCACATTTTTATAAAGTACTTAAAACTAAAAAAAAAAAAGTTTATTGAATGATAAAACTACGAGTATATATGTAAAAAAAATTAACATTTAACAGTTCCGCCATCCATACTGCCGGCTCCTGTTGACCCCTCCTATGCTTTAGCTTTGTTGTAGCTAACTCACATATTTCTGGGTTTTGCTCTAACCTGCGTCCAATCAATTGGAACACTTTTTTCGCTACACAAGCGTTTGTAATAGCTTTGAGCTGTTGGCTTCTGAAATAAAACTCAATATTAGAATACATATTCATTGACACAAACAGGCACTAATACATACCTCGAACTACCGATTTTCCATTAAAAAGTCAATTAAAGACTTTTCTTGTGCAACTGACCACTTTCTTGTTGGGTTTAGACGAATGCGTTTTGGTTGAGACTAAAAAGATAAAATACATATGAGATGTATATAAACGTATATTTTAAAAAAATAAACTTACCGATGTATTTGTATTATTTGCCATTTGCCTTTTCTAATTTTTATTTTTTTTTATAAACAAATGAATTTTCTTTTTTGTTACAAACTGGCACTAATCAAAATATAAGATAATTTATAAAAACCTAATGCAATATGTGTTATGTGTGGTTGTATGTCAATGGTATCGAAATCCATGGTATCGCATCCCAACCAAAGAGATAAAAAAAATATTTTTTTACAAAAGTTTTGGAGTAACAATTGTTAGAAATTTTTGATAATTAGGTACATTTTTTTTTTTAAATTTTATATCTTTTTGCTTTAAATATTATAATTTTTTCTGCATATTTTTCTAAGGTCAAAAGATATAGTTATGAATAAATTTATATATGTAATTATATTAGTATTATAAATAAGTATATATAGTCGGACAGGAACAGGAACAATATAGTCTTATAAATTCAGTCATATGTAGCGCTCTCCCATGATTTTTTTTTAAAATTCTGGCAGACTGAGCTCAAATTCTGTCAAGAGCATATTTTTGAAAGACCCATTTTTTTATTTTTAATTTAAATTTTTTTACAGAATATTTTTTATATATATTTTTTATAAACTAGATTCGATACAATATATTGTTGGTTCTACTCTGATACAATATGATCTGCTATTTTTTGGATCAATTAAGATCTTACTAAATCCCAAATATTTCACTAGATCTAATTTGATGCTATTTTTCGAATTAAATAAAATCAGATAGATATTAAGGAGTATCAAATCAAATATGATTGAATATTATCCCACATTGCCTTTTTTTACTCCTTTACAAATAAGATTCCATACAATAAATTGTTGTATCAGATATACAATCTGATCTGATATTTTTTGGATAAATTTAGATCTTACTATTGGGTATACAAGTTAATAATGTCGATTTTTTGCTTGAAGGATGTATTTATTATAATAACAAAATGAATTGATACATTATTCAAAGTATTGTTCATCGTTAGCCACTACTTTTTTCCATCTTTCTGGTAGCATATGGATTCCGCTCCAAAAGAACTGCTCCGGTTTTGAGGTAAAGAATTAATCAAGAGCAAGGCCTGGGCTATAAGGCGGGTAAGCCAAAACTTTCTACCCACTGTTTTCCAAATAGCTTTTGACCGGTCTTGCAACATGTGACAGAGCGTTGTCATGATGGAAGATTAGGCCTCGTGTCTGGTCGAATATTCTTGTCGTTTTTCGTTGATTGCTCCCTTCAAACGAACCAATTGTGTTCGGTACAGGTCCCCTGTGATCGTCTCACCCGATTTTAACAGCTCATAATACAAAACACCCTTCTGATCTCACCAAATACAGAGCATGATCTTGGCGCCATGGATATTCGGCTTCGGCGTAGATTTGGCTGGTTGGCCGGGCTTTACATATCACCATTTTTTATCATCAGTAACAATACGATGCAAAAATTACTTCTTTTTGTAGCTTTCAAGCAGCATTTCCGACGTGCAAAATCGGCTCTCAACGTCTCTCGGCTTCAATTCATACAGGACCCAATTTCCTTGCTTTTGAATTAATCCCAATGCTTTTAAACGTAGGAAAATGGCTTGCTATGTGACTCCCAATGATAATGCAAGTTTTTCTTGCGTTTGAAAACAATCTTCGTGGAGTAATGCATCCAATTTCTCATCTTCAAACTTTTTCGGCTGACCAGGCCTCAGCCGCGCAAAACATCTTTTTTAGGCACAAAATTCGACATTATTATAACGATTAAAAAAATGTGTGTTTACACTTTAGCGTCTATCGAATACTGAATTATAATGACAGATGTTTACCCTCCAAAACACCATATTTGTTATTATTGACACAAACCATATATGATAGTTATGCCATCTGTAGTCCAAATCGATATTATTAACTTGTATACCCAATATATCCCCAAATATGTTGCTGGATCTAATTAAATATGCCATTTATCGGATCAAATGAGATCAACTAGATATTACAGCAGATATTAAAGAATATCAAATTGGATATGATTAAATATTGTCCCAGATCAACTTTTTCTCAGATAGTTATAAAGTTTATTAAAGTTATGATATTAACTTAAGTTCAATTTTGGGATTAAGGGTCAATTTTATAATGAGCACTAATTTGCATTCTTACTAAAATTTTACTTAAGTATAAAATTTTCCTTGAATATTTCGACATTTTGATAATGAATATTTCGGCATTTTGATAATGAAATCCTGCATAATTTTGAATAATTAAATTTTTAAGTCATAAAAGAGAGTTATTCTAACGGTAATCTGGAAAAAACAGGTTTTGTAAAAATTGTCGCTTAAAACGTTATTAGCGGCTCCGCTTCAATTGGAAAGCTTTGTTTACTTTTTTAACTCTAGTTTAAGTAGTAAATTTTAGGAAGTAAATGAGCATGATCCCAACGGGCATTATCTGGCCTTTTTGACCGTAATCCCAAGAATGGAAATGGGAATTGCCAAACATTCATAATACCAATTTGCGTTATGATAGTTTATATTAGGGATATGGCCCAAATATTATTGGTTATATTTAAATTAATATACATACAAAAAAAAAAATATACAATAAACGAAGTCGGTCTTGGATATAACCCAGAGAGAAAACACCTAAGTCAACTGTGCAAAAACCTTTCCTTTTTTTTTTTAGAGATTTCGATGTTGGGCCAAAAAAAAAACCCAAAGTTCATCTAAAGATCAGCCACAAATAAAACCTTTATTTGGCAAAGTACTCGATAAACATAAAAAAGAATTCGAAAATATTACGGAGATTATTACTATTCTGGGCTTAATTTTTATTTTCTTCTGGAAATTAATACCGAAAATGCTTTAGCCATAGTCCCAACTTCCCGTATCCTCAACATTTTCAGGCATAATCTTTATATTGAAAATTGGGATAATGTCCGTTGGGGTTATGTCATGTCATCATTTTGAAAATCTCACTTTATTATCTTTCTTCTTTTATTTTAGGCGCATTTCTTGTACCTTATTGTATAATGTTACTAGTTGGTGGCATACCGCTATTTTATATGGAATTAGCATTAGGTCAACACAATCGTAAAGGTGCGATAACATGCTGGGGTAGATTGGTTCCGCTGTTCAAAGGTAAATTCAACTATTACGCTAAGTATACACGAGAGAAAAGAGAGAGAAAAGAGAGAGAAGCTACTGAGGATAAACCAAAATTATTCACATATGAGCTATTTTGAATTGTTTTGCTCTATCTCTAGCAGTGTCCTTAAACTGTGACGAAATTTTAATATTTATAATATGTATCTTTTATTTAGGAATCGGTTATGCAGTGGTTTTAATAGCGTTTTATGTAGATTTTTATTATAATGTTATAATAGCTTGGTCATTGCGTTTCTTTTTTGCATCATTTACCAAAACTTTACCATGGACATCATGTTCAAATTATTGGAATACAGAAAATTGTAAACCGGTTAGTAGAAAGATACAATTTGAAAGAATTATTTTATTGTTTTTTTTTTTTATTTTACAGTTTGAACAACAATTGGTTTCCCGTTCATTATTAGGCAATAGTAGTGATATTTTTATAAATTCAACATTTACCTCCGATACAAATGGAACGTTTTCAAATTTTACTACAAATTTAACCACAACTGTATTGGCGCCAACAGAACGTTTTCAATCAGCAGCCTCGGAATATTTTAAGTAATTATGCTTTATTTTCATATATTTTTTTTTGTAATTTGTACTTATATATCTTCTTTTCATTTAAGTCGTTATATTTTAGAATTAGATAAAAGTGAGGGTCTTCATGATTTGGGAGCCATTAAGTGGGATATGGCTGCTTGTTTGTTGGTAGTCTATTTAATATGTTATTTCTCTCTATGGAAGGGCATTAGTACTTCAGGCAAAGTGGTTTGGTTTACGGCCCTATTTCCCTATGCTGTTTTACTGATATTGCTAATACGTGGCATTACATTACCGGGTTCAGCCATGGGGATACAATATTATTTAAATCCAAATTTTGATGCCATCTATAAGGCTGAAGTTTGGGTTGATGCTGCCACTCAAGTGTTCTTTTCATTGGGTCCTGGTTTTGGTGTTCTCTTAGCATATGCTTCTTACAATAAATACCATAATAATGTTTATAAGTAAGTGTTTTTGTATGATATTTTATTGTAGATTTAATTAAATTCATGCAATTAAATTGTATTCTTTTAATTTTCAGAGATGCTTTACTTACTAGTTGTATTAATTCAGCTACCAGTTTTGTAGCTGGTTTTGTGATATTCTCTGTTTTGGGATATATGGCTCATAAATCGGGTCAAAATATTGAAGATGTTGCTACTGAGGGTCCTGGCCTAGTGTTTGTTGTTTACCCAGCTGCTATAGCAACTATGCCAGGCAGTACGTTTTGGGCATTAATATTCTTCATGATGCTGCTGACATTGGGTCTTGATAGTTCGGTAAGTAAATATTTAAGCATGTTTGAAAAGAAATCAACTCACACTAACAAGGAAATTATCCCCGTCACATTAAAGGGCCAGTTTTTGATATTTTTTTTTTTGGCGTTTTTTTCATTCTTTTGAAAATTGATTATATGTAGATAAATTGAACACACCTTGTTTGATGCTTAAACTGCATTTACATTAGACTCGAAATCTAGATAAAACTGGATTTCGATGATATGGTACTGTGTACTGTTATACACGAACTAGATTTAGTTTAAACTAGATTTCGAACTCAATGTAAATGCAGTTTTAAGTAAACCAAAGATTTCTTAAGCAATAATAAACTTAAACAACACTGATATGTTACGTGCCGTGCTGGAAATATACATACGTTTGGAAACGCTGTACGTTAAATATAATATGTTCGCCTGTAAATATGCACATATTTGGCTACTTTTAAATGCATCCACCGGCAAACATATTTAAATAGGTTTCTCTGCAAACATGTGTACGATTATTATTATGTTTGCATCCCCTAAGTATAATAATTGTAAAATTACAATTGCAAATATATATCTGTTTTAATGGAAAAATACAAATATTACAATGTTTGCCTGGAAACATATGTATAATAACCATACAAATAATTGAAAAACTAATACAAACATTCATATGGTAGTTTCTAAACAAATATGTAGTTGTCTGTAAACATATTTAAAAATATTTTTTAACTTCGTGTAAGAAACTTCGTTTAATGTATGTAGTAATAATATATTTTAATAAGTCGATAACCTAAATGTGGTTGATAAAGGGTATTGCATTCAAAAATAAAATATTAACATTGGTTTTTTCTCCAAATTTTTTTTAGAGATGTTACTGTCATTAGTGAACAGTTTTTTATTAAAAACTGATTTTCAAAAAATTGATTTATAGAGGATATTAAATATATAAGACCCCAATATACTAATAAACTATGCCCCGTATATCTGTTGGTATACTCTCCTTGTTATACTCAGATGACTTTTTTGTGGTTGTAAATCCCTAAACAACATTTTAAATGAACAATTTGGTATTTGGAAACCTCAAAAGCAAATAATTTAATAATAAATTAAGGCTCTCTGAATCAAATTTGTACTTGGGCCATATTTTTTATCTCAATTTTTGCTATTAAAAAATTGGTGGTACCAAAAAAAGTTTTTAGAAAGGGATGGCATCCTATTTTGGTTTTTATTGAGCTATTTTCGCTAAAAAGGAAAAGAAAAATATAACGCCATCTCAGGTAGGAAAATGGAGCAGAAGATTAAGGCTTCGAAGTGAACATACATTTAGAAAACCAAAATGTATGAGTTTTATATCTCTTATATATACTCGTATCAGCCTTCCGAAGTAAAATACATGGCTATAAGATTTATAAACTCGAAAAATTACAGTGTAAATTCTGATTATACATATATTTTTTATAATTTGATTGTTATTTATGATAAATTCAGTGGTAAAATTTCTTAAAAGTTGTGTTTTTACGACTTTTCAGCAAATTCGACTTACTGTCGAATTCGACTACGACAACCGTAATAAGGCCAACTATTTATTAAGAATTTCCCGAGTGTTGCTTCTCTTAAAAAAATAGATAGGACGTTTCTATGGGAGGTAGGTCTAATAATGGACCGATTCTACCCAAATTCAATCCAAATATCTTTAAATCTGCGACCTGAAGTTTGATTACAAGACCTGACATCTTTTAATCGATTTAGAAAGTGATTGGTATACTATAAACTCGTTATACCCTGTCCAAGTAGTGGTGTGGGGTACAAAAACACTTTTTTTAATAACAGTGACTTTAAAAAATCGAAAATAAGCATACATTTTTAAAAAGCAAAATATGCACATAATCGAAATATGTACCAAAAACTGACCACTATGTGGATTGTTTTTCCAGTATGTGGATTATATTTTTTGCCTGACACTGCGGCCACAATATTTTGAAATTAAATTTTTTACACATACTGTATGTCAAAATTACTTAAATTTGAAGCTGTGACGTAGGCTGCACGCAATTTGAATACAATTTCGTTTCCAAAACGCCTTTAAAAAAGTACAAATTGTTTTACTGTGGCATCGTTATAATGTGGCAGAGTATTTGTAGAACGAAACATGAAAATTTATTTACAAGAATTGTGATCAGCTGTTAAAATTGCTTCTCAGATTGCCTCACGGATTGAATGAAAAATAGAATACCATCCAGTTTTCAATTTCAAAAAGTGTATTTGTGTTAGTAAAAAACTGTGAGTGTATTGCAAATTGAGAGAAATTGAAATCCAAAAATGGAATGTGTAACCCCCAAGTAAATGCAAAATTCTTAAGGTCATTTTATTTAGATTCTTCACTATATTTTTTGTGCTCTGATTATACAATAAAAATCAGGCTCCTTTCCGGAATAGGATCTAAATTATACTTGGTGCAGGGTGCATTTGAGACTTTTCATTTTTTAACTTGTTTTCCATGTTAAATTCGAATAATTTCGTATAATTTCAACGGTACATTGGTTGGGCCTTAAAGTTAACGGAAAGAATTGTAATATGGGGACAAACCCCCCAAATTAAATGCCATAAATTATTCTTTAATTTTGTTGTTTTCTCTTTTCAGTTTGGTGGTTCTGAAGCCATTATAACGGCCTTAAGTGACGAGTTTCCTAAAATTGGACGAAATCGAGAAATTTTTGTAGCTGGCCTATTTTCATTATATTTTGTGGTAGGTTTAGCCAGTTGTACGCAGGGAGGATTTTACTTTTTTCAACTATTGGATAGATATGCAGCAGGATATTCAATATTAGTAGCGGTATTCTTTGAAGCTATAGCGGTATCATGGATTTATGGTAAATTACTTCAAACTAAAATAAAATATAAACTGAGATTTTTATATTTGTAGGAACAAATCGTTTTTGTGAGGATATTAAAGATATGATTGGATTTAGACCTGGTAAATATTGGCAAATCTGTTGGCGTTTTGTGGCACCATTATTTTTACTATTCATCACGGTGTATGGACTTATTGGTTATGAACCTCTTACCTATGAGGGATATTTATATCCAAAATGGGCCAATGCTTTGGGATGGTGCATAGCTGGCTCATCAGTAATGATGATACCAGCGGTAGCTATTTATAAATTATGTACCACCCCCGGTTCGTTAAGACAACGTTTACGCATACTCACTACACCTTGGCGAGATCAACAAGTATCGGTAAATGGTGTAACGGCAGATGCTGTACAAGTACGTTTAACCGATACCAATGAAGCATCAGAAGTTTGAAATCAACCATTTGCCAGATTTCAAGTATATTATGTATAGTATTCAAATTTTATATATTTTTCAAATAAATTTAAGCTTAAATTTTAGTCTTAAGGTAAAAAAAAACATAAATGCTCAAACAATAATCTATGTGCAAAACAATTTTTAGGGAATTAGTTTATAAGTTTAAAGTAAAAACAAAATTTAAAAACTTTTTGTACACTTAATAACAAAAAATGCAAATTTCATATACAACGTACTTAGGTTTCTATATAAAAACGAAAAACAAAAAACAAAAATTAAAACAAAATACATATTATACACTAAGTTAAATATGTATCCATACACATTATTAGATCTTTATGTTTAACGCCGCAACTTATGTATACAAAAATTAGCGAAAAAAAAAATAATTTAACCTCTTATAGATATACAAGCCCAAAATAATAGCATTTATTTACTTTTAAAATTTTGTGGATATCTATTGCTTAACATTCTTATAATTGGGGGCACATATGCATCAATTTGAAAGAAACTGTCAATTTGGTGAAAACGGGGGCTCAAATTTAGATTCGCATAATATTGCACCAAAATTATCCTAATATTAATAATATTCAAGGGAAACGCGAGAATAATATCAAACTAAAATTAAAAATTTTAGCATTACTAATGCAAATATTTATAATGAAAATTTAGCATAGCGATAATATGAGTTTTATTCATAACTAGCGGATCCCGGCGTGCTTCGCTACGCATGAATATTAACATTGAATCAAATTCATTGGTTTCTTGATCCGCGAGTTCGAAGAAAAAGAACCTTAAAATTATCACTCACTGACAGCTGTCAATGTTTATGCGTGTATGCGCTACAACTTGTATTTGCCGTGTGTTTGAAGTCAGCAGTATACATACCGCACACACTCATGGGCGCCTACGTATTTGTTGTTGTTTTTTTATATGGGCAAAATCACATGTTGACATGAAAATGCATAACTCAGGAACGCGTCGACCGATTTCGTACAAACTTTAGATAACCCATCTACACGACCATACGAACCCTAAAAATTTAATCGAATTCGGTTTGACCGTTCGTGAGTTATAAAGTCACAACACACTTGCAACAATTTTTTATATATATAGATACTGTTGTTAAACTCATTATATTATTGTTGCTAAATTCCTTCTAAAGTTCCGTTATTAAACGTCAAAAAAAAAAATTCCAGATATATTTTTTCTTCTATCAAAATAAGTTTGTTTTGGTTGGGGTACCTTCCATGTAAGTGTATGGATATTTAATTTGGTGGGTTTTTAAAGTTTATCTTTTTTTTCTGTAACTCGTTAAAGACATCCTAGATATTTCTAACCAAACTTTGCGAATGTGCTTGGACCCAGTTGTATGTCCATATTGTGGAGACAGGGCTTAAAAAATGTTCAACAAAAAAAAAAAAAAAAAATACTTTTAGTCGGATTTTGATTCAGGACTTTCCATCAACCTCCTTCACAAAAATTCAGAATCAAATTCGATAAAAATTTTCTGGTTGGTATTGGGTTAAGAAATTTTAATACTATTTTTTGCCTCAAAGCGATCTTAATAGGAGGTGCTGATAATCAAATTTAAAATTTTTATAGGCTATGATTCCTAGACGGATGAAAATATTTTAAAAATTTTAGTTTTCTGGACAAATCTTTATTTATTAATATGGGGTTCTTGTAGCATTTCAATTAAAACTAAACACAATTTATATTTTAAGTAAAAACGAAATATTTTTTACTTTATGCTTTTGGAAAATTCATGCTCCGATCGGTCAGATTTTCATAAATTGTCTTACTTTTCAAAAATTTACGAATTACAACAAAACATTTTGATTCGCGAATTAATTAAAGATTACAATTTAATCGTTAATTAAGTAAATTTAATTTTGTAATTGAAATATTTATTGAAACAATAATTTCATTTTTGTTTAAAAATTATACATAAATAATGATAGTTGGGATAAATAAAAAATTCATTTAAACAAAAATATAAATTAAGAAGATCAAAACAAAACTACACGACATTTTCAACAATGATTTCAATTAATTTGCAAAATATAAACAAACAGTTTTACTTCACAAATCAAACAAAACAATAATTCGCGCAAATAAAGAAATAATTCATACAAATAAAAAAATTATTGATTCCTTTTTAGAAACTAAATTATTACTGATGATTGAATTATTTTTTTAAAGGTCAGTTCTGTACTAATGTTAATGTAAAACAAAATTTCCATAATTTCTCATCAAAGTATCATCTAAAAATGTGAGTTTGTTTTTTTTATATATATTTTTAAATAATTGTTGGAAAATATCAGTAATTGAGTTTTTTAATTAAATACTTGGCAACTCTGGATAACAGTTTTACAATTTTTTTTTATTTAGAATAGTAGTTAAGATCTTAAATTGTTTAAAAGTACTGGATTGAAAACGGAACAGTTAATGATCCGCACATTTTTAAAAGTGTTTGCTTTTATTTGAGGATTATGTTTCTATAAGATTTCAAATTATTGTTTTTTCGTTGTTCCTTTTAAACAAAAGTTGTGCCGTTAAAAATAAAGGCCTAATAATATGAATGGAAACATGTTTTGAATAGTGTAATTTAAATAAAAATAAGGACCGATCATTGAATGTTAAATTCAAATTATATATGAGGAACAAGGTGCCATGACAAACCCTCAACGAACATTATTTCAATTTCCGGTTTTGGGATTATATTCAAAAATTACTCGGACATAACCTCACAATGAAAGTTAGAACTATGTCCTTAAATATTTTAGGTTATAATCCCAAAAAAGAAAATAGATATTAAGCCCAGAATTAACTCATAATCCCCATTATATTTTTGTAATGTTTTTATAATGTTCCCCGATTACTTTGCTAAATAAAGGATTTGTGGATGGCCGTTCTTTGGTCGGACTTAGGAGTTTCTCCTCTGATGTATGTTCAATACCATATTAGCTAATACAATAAAGTTATCTGTATCAAACCGGGTTTGATGATCCTAAGATCATAAGTTCATAGTCGGATATTGGGATATCGAATGTTGGGTTAATGTCCAGGCATCGAGAAACAACAACAACTGTGTCTGTTACAGTCCCAGTTAGCAGCTAAATGCGAAAATGAGGCTAAATCTTGTAATTATTAGAGAAAAGTTAAAAAATATGTTTAAAAAAAATTTATAAAATGCTGTGTAGATAATATTAGTGTGAATTTAAGTGAAGTTAAAAAAACAAATACATATTGTTAAAAATGTTGCTTTGTTAGAAAAAAATTTAAAAATAAATTTTACTGAATATGTCAAACGAAAATTGATGAAAAATTGTATATAAAAACCAACAAAATAAAAAGTGTAGTTAAAAGCTTTAAATCTAGTTAAGGGAAACAAATTATGTGAAATAATCCCCAATTAGACATAAATTTAGAAAAAAAAAAAATATTAAATTATAATTTTATAATATTTTTACAATATATGTATAAAATATTTTTTGTTACACTTTAATATACGTTCATGCTGAACCTTAAAATACTTATTTTTGTTTTACGATTTAAAATTTTAATAGAATTAAAAAGTCGAAAACTTGAAAAAAAATATAAAAATTCGTATTTTGGTGTTCAGTATGAAAATTGATTTTGGTTATTTTAATTTTTCAAACTAAAACTCTTTTTACACTTTTAATAAAATATTAATTATTTTTTAGCAGCCATTAAAAAATATTTGATATTTTACAAAATATTTTTATAAAAACAAAATTTTCAGCCATAAATTTTGTTTTTATAAAAAGTTTTAAAATTTTTTGGGACTACATTTTATTAGAAATTTTATTTTTTCAAACTCAAGTTTTTTTTTACACTTTTAATAAATTATTAATTATTTTTTAGCAGCCATTAAAAGTATTTGATATTTTACAAAATATTTTTATAAAAACAAAATTTTCAGCCATAAATTTTGTTTTTATAAAAAATTGTAAAATGTTTAAGAATTAAATTACCGTTGTCTTAAAACTTTAATTTCGAGCAAATTTTTATTAAATTATTTTATTTTTAAAAATTTTGTTGTTATAAAAGTACAATTTTACTCACATTTTGGTTGAAAAGTTTTTTTTTTTTTGTATTTTAAAACTTTTATATTAAAAAATTGTTAAAATATTATCAAAACTAGTTTAACAGCCATTGAACAAAGTTTGTGATTATCTTAGCAGTTTAAAAATATTTTAAAAATGTTTTGAACATTTGACATAATTTATTATAAAAAAAAAGATGAAAAACTCTATTAAAAAAAACGATTGTCACTTACGACAAATTCTTGTGAAATTGCGGCGAAGTTTTATCGCAACAATTTAATAGACAATACCATTTGAAAATGTAAATTTGTAAATTTTAAAATTTTTATTACAGTTTTTGGGCTTCAAACATAGCGCGAAATTTTTTCGAAAATACTGACCATAAATATAAAACAAAATTTTACAGCCATAAATTATGTATCATATAAGATTAAAAAATATCAAGTCATGTATGTCTATGTTAAAATTTTTTTTTAAATAAAAATTTTATTTTAATTTCAACTATTTTAAATTCCAACAATTTCTCAAATTACAGCCATATTTGAGAAATTAAAGGAAAATGTTATCTTAAGTATATGTTTAAAACTTTTTAGTTTTTTGTTTTTGTTTTTAAAATATCTTATATAATTTAAATTTGTATATAGCTGATATTTTTGTTTGTATGACTTCTACAAGTATAATTTAATTTGCTAAATAACAATCATATTTTAGGAATACAATAGGAATGAAATCAAATAGCTTATTAAAAACTCATTTGAATAATAAAAAATGATAATTTTCAAAATTCAAATGAAATTTATATATGTAATTGAAAATTTTTTAAACTTGTTTAACCTGTTATTTTTTTTACAAATAAATTTTAAGTTATAAAAAATTGCATCTGGAGTTTTATTTTTGAAATTACAATGAAAATTATAAGCTTTGAAAGATTTTCAAAATAAGAAGTGTAAATATATTGCAATGTGGCGACATAAATAAATTGAAGTCATAAATGGAATTGGTTCAAAAGTACACTCGAAAAAGTGTGTCAGTTATTATTACATGATAGTTATTTGTGTAGTATTATAATCTGCAGTTGTTGTTTTTAACTTGTTTTTCTGTAGAAAAATTCAAATCAACTACTATCACAGTTATTAAAAAATAGCTGGCAGGCGCGGTTACAGCGGGAATGGAATCGGTACATTACCTCACTTTAAATATAAATTGGCAACTGAAACTTCCCTCCCCAACCTATTACTGGTTCCGCGACTGAAGTACCGTTTGAAATTTCAACTAAAATTTTCATTAGAATTAAGTAATTACACATACATATTATTAATAATCATAAGAAAAATATATTTTTTTTAATAAAAAAAAGCTTTTGATTATAGCGAACAAAGTTATAACAACTGAGAATAACTTTTACCAGTTTTGTGTCAGTTTTAAAATTTTGCTGGTAAATATTTGTTACATTAGTTTTTTTTTTTTATCAGTAAATAACTTTTTATTGAATTGTTTTAAATGTAATTTTTTTATTAGACTCTAACAACAAACTATTATGAGTGTAAATCTGTATATTTTTTTTATTTTAATGTAAAGATGAAGCAAATTTACACGGTGACTTTTTTGCATGCAATTATTGCCTGTATTCTTGTATGCTGGCGAAAGGGGTTTTCGTTTTTCGTGCATATTATTTTTTCTTTCCACACATTTGTCACGAGAAAATGTAGAGCAAAATAAAATCACCGTATAAATAGTTTCAAACCTTGGAACATGGTTGGTATTCAATACATTTTCATAATATTGGTAGTTGGCTACCACAGCCACATAAAGACCTATATCAAAATTTAAAAATGGCGATTACATTAAAGGTATGTGTCCCTTTGTATAGGGTCCGCCATCTAACTTTTTTTTTCAACTAGTGCTTATTTCGTGAATGGTAACACTTAGCTCATGTCTGATTTGACATATAATTAGTGTTATCCTTCCGCTGAACGAATATGGTTGTGTATACGCTTGAACAACGCTGTAAAATATTGCGACATTACTTTGAAAATCATGGTAATGTCATCTTTTCAGATGAAGCTCATTTTGATCTTGGCGGGTAACAAACAAGCAAAATTGTCGCATTTGGGGCACAGAAAACATGCACGCATACATTGAAATGCCGGGTACATCGGCGAGTCACTGTTTGGTGCGGATTTTGGTCCAGAGGCATAATTGGGCCATTTTTCTTCGAAAATGAGCAAGGAGTGGCCGTTTCAGTCAATGGCGATCGTTATCGGGCCATGTTGAACGAATTTTTGTTCACAAAAGGCGCTACGTGCCACACAGCCGAAGCTACACTCGATGTTTTGCGCCCTGTTTTTCAAGATCGCATTATCAGCCGCAGAGCTGATGTAGTTTGGCCACCTCGAAGCTGCGATTTGACACCGTTGGACTATTATTTGTGGGGTGCCGTCAAAGATAAGTGTTAAGCCGACAAGCCAGAGACAATTGACGCTTTAAAGGACAAAATTCGTGAAGCCATTGGTGAAATATAGCTGCTCACAATCGATAATGTGCTTAAAAATTGGACCGATCGTGTAGGCTACTGCTTGGCCAGCCGAGGCAGCCATTTGAATGAAATTATTTTCCATTATTAACCGGAAGGATTGTACTTTCAAATAAAAAAAGAAATTTGAGAAAATATTCAATAGTTTTTTTTATAGCATTTTCAAAAAAAAAAAAAAAGTTTTTTGGCGGACCCTATATAACCGATAAAATAACGCTAAACTACCGAAACATCTATTATAACGGTATTTATTGATATTAGAAGACATACACCCTTATTGACACCACAGTCTTAAAATTTCGTATCGTTGAAAGCAACTTTAAAAGGGATATTGAGAAAAAAGCAATGCATCCGATTTCATCGTGTAAATTGACTCCTAATAAGGGCCAGTTTTTTTTATGAAAATTTAGGTTTTTTGGAACTTAGGGGTACTAATTAATGTTTTAAATTCAATAGTTCAAAAATAAAAATAATACTTTTTGTAAGTTATATTGTTAATTTTTGTATTTAATTTTAGTCTACAGTGACACTTACCCAACAGTTGGAATCACTGAATTTAATTTATGGCGAATTTTCGTTTTGTCCAGTTTCAAATTGCCTCGTTTTCGTTGTACGAAATTTTACGTCATAAACTGGATCTCGATTTAACAACATTTTGCAAACAAAATAAAAAAAAACTACTTTAAATGAAGTCACTTTCTATAAAGCTATTAATTTACAGGCGGATGGAAAAATTTATTACCACGATACTTGTTTTTAAAAAGGGAACACTATTTTGCACTTTGTTCATGGAAGGTCTATGTAAAGTCCAATATTGTTTGCAAACAAAAAAGAAATTGTTTGCCACGCATAACTTTCAATTAATAGGACTATTTTTTGGGTTTTAGACTTTTTTAAATAATTAAAACTTATTATTTGTTTACATTTTTCACAAGGTAATGCCAGATTAGAAGCCAGCGCCAAGGATATTAATTAGCGGCGGTAGTTAAGGCAAAAAATTGGGGCTGCAAATAATAGCCGAAAACGAATTGGCAACCCAACCTAATAAAAACGATTGTTAAATTATATAAACGAATACCAATTTATGTTTAATGGTGGTTACACGTTAAATTTCTTGCTTTCAATTCCTCCAAATTTGCAATACACTTACACTTTTTTATTATACATATAGTAAAAAAGTGTATGTGTATTGAAAATTGAGAGGAGTTGAAAGCAAAAAATTGAACGTGTAACCACCATGTTAGAGAGTGTACCTGTGAATTGCCTAAGTTGAAACATCTCGCATAAAAATTTATTAATTTTATGAATCAGTGAATAGTTTGTAATCACTTTAAATCAATAATTTTATATTGAAAAAATGAATATTGATTTAGTCTATTTTATATTAATTAATTTTTGATTCGTTTTAAAAAAAATTTTAAAATAATTAGCTGCTGCTTAATTACCTTCAGCCGCCAATAATATATTTGCTTGGCGCAGGTCTCTGTGGACAGCTGTCAAATTACAGTTAAATCCATATGGCAGCGCTTAAAAATATAGGGGATATCACAAAAGACCAGCCCTGTGTTTCCAAACCGTTAAATCCACAAAATTTTTCTTTGAATGAAAAAAATTCTTTAATCCCAATTGTCTTTAATTTAAATGTCCCATTAGCTGTGAACTCGAACTCTAACCTATACATTTCTTGTTGTTTTACCTATTACATTCGTATTTAACTGATTGTTAAATTTTACCTGTCTATTCAGTTATCGGTCCTAAATCAAAGATTTTGATTTAGTCTAATTTGTACTGATTTTATTGATATAATATTGATATTTGATTGAAGAATTTATTATATGGTTTAGTTAGCAAAATATATATATCAAATGATTTGTTAAAATAAAATCAATTCATTATCTCTTGCTTGTACTTTAAAATAAAATATCGTAAATTACGGCCTATACAGAAAATAGAATTTTGATTTCGAATCACCAATTTTTACAGACATTTGACTATAAAACTATAGTAGATACACAAATGGTACTTAAATATGCACTAAAATAAATTTAAAATCAAGGTAACGGTCATGAGATTGTGATATATATATATAATTACTCATACCTAAACAGTATGGCATCACTAAGGAAAATTGCTTGCTTTTACTTACAGCTGTTTATGGTAACATATGTTTATTTCATGATGTTGGACACATTTTAAAAATAAAGTACATTTTGAAAAAGTTTTTGTTATGAAATCCATGTAAAATTATAATAAATCTAAAAAAAAACATGAACAACTTAAGATATATTACCAATGTCGGCAAAATAAGGTAAATGTCCATAAAGAAAACTACAAATTTTAAAATAATTCCTTTGAATTCTGTTCCATAGGCAATGGCCGGTTTTATATCGTTATATGGCACAAAAGGTACAACCAAAAGTTTCTGCAAGCAGCTCCACTCATTCTGGCAGAGAAAGTGATGAGGTGATAGACAATGAACCCATACCGTTCTTTGGTAGCCAAGCCGCCACCTGGCGTGCTGAAGATGCACGTGGTGGTAGAGCCGATGAATATCTGTGGTATCAACCTTATGTTATTAGTGGCAGCTTAGCGGTATTTCTCTTATATTTCTGTGCACTACGGGAAGAAAGTGATGTTGATCTTAAGTTGGACAGTAATTTATATGATCATGTTCCAGATTTGGAACAAGTCCAATTGACAGTTAATTATAAATATAATAAGAACAATGGTTTGGATAACAGTAAAGTTATAGAGAGACTCGAGGAGTTGGGTGTTGATGTTAAAATGTTAGATGATAAAATTGCTGAAGATAATTAGATTGAATTTAAAATAATCTTAAGTGTATTCTATTGTTTGTGAATTTTCTTTTCAAATAAATAAATAGTTAAAATTTTAATTGCACAGACGTGAAATTACCACAAGCATTTCCAATTGCAACTTTAAAATCATAAATTTAGGTGAACGAGTTAAGTTTAACGATTCAATTATTTTTGTTATAATTTTTCTGATGGTTCCTTTTCGGATGTTTGCAAAATTTCCTTTTTTGGTGTCAAAGACCTCTATTTCGGGTGATATATGGATACAAAATGCACTTCGACAATAGTTGTGTTTCTGCTGTAAATTATGTTCGAAAATCCTATATATATTTGACATAATTCACATAACGAGCTAACGCGTAAAGTTATTGACGTTATTATCAACCGCTTTTACATGAAAGCTATCAGTTTATAGTGAATAGTCTTGGCATAACATAATTGAATATTTATTTAATACAGTACATCAAGTATCTTTTTGAACCACCAGTTTGCGCTAATTTATGATTCATACAGATTAGCATCGTGAAAGTTTTTTTAACTTAGCCATCAACCTCAAAATTAAACTTTACCACAAATTACTTTTACACCACGAAGTATATTAATTCAAGAATTATAGAGATATAACAGAAAAAGAAATTTCGTTTGGAATTACCAAAATTTCTTACCAACATAGCCTATGAGTTTTTTTATTTCATTTATTTATAATAAAAACAAATGTTTTATAGCAAATATTTGTAACCTCATATAATAATGAATTTTATTAGTTACTGCAGAAAATGTTTAAATTTTGAATCACCATTATATTTGACCAAAAATATTTTTTTAAATAAATTTTCATGACATATTTTAAACCCCCAAAGCCCGATTATTAAATGACCCTTGAAAATTAAATCAGCAACTATATATAGGGTATAAAGATCAAGGACGGTATAAAACTCAGGATGTACAAAATGCAAAATTTTTAGCCTCGCTGCCTTTCTGATTCGTTGCCACTTAGCCGTCACCATAAAATTCTTGATTCACAGAAACACTTAGCTTGTAGTTATGGTGCTAGCCCAAGTACATTGATTTTATGTGAATGTATGTATATTTGAATTTTTTTTGTCTTTTTTTTTGCCTAAGACAACAAACATACAACAAACAACAATATTAATTATAATAACCAAAAAATTATAAAATATTGTATGTTATGTTATAAAAAAAATAATTAATAAAGGAATTTTATTAAGTTGATTGACAATACCAAGAACTGAACTAAAGGATTGTTTTTTGGTTCCTTTTCACTCTTTTTAATGTGCAATACAATATTTTTGCTTTATTGATGTATTAATGTATAGGTTATTCCCAACAAAATAACATCCATACAAATAAATGTTAATAGTTTTTATTGAATTGCAACCAATCTTTTCTTTGTGTGTATAAATTGAAAAAAACGTCACCTTGTGGCTGTTTTGTATAGATTAAAATATTCCAAACCTTTTTAGGAATGCTTACGAAAACATTTTCTTAAATTAAAGAAGTTGACATACTTGTTTTAAATCAGTTAAAATGTTTGAACTAAATTTAAAGAAATTTCATGTTTAGATTTTTTCTTTTCGTCGTTCACTTACCAAAAAAAGTCTCTAATGTCAACTGAAAATATTATGGGAAATTTCGCTAATTTGCCTGCTGACGTGTAGTACAATGAAATTAATAGAAAATATTAGTAGCCACTACTAAATTTTACTAAAGTGTTTATAAATATATTTTAAATGTTGGTACTGATTGCCTTTGTAAATTTTACTTTATGCTTTACTAGCTTAAAGGCAGGTATCTGTAGTTTTAAAAATAAAAATATGTGGAAAAGAAAATATTATTCTATTTTCTAAAGATTTTACTATTTAAATAAATTTGTTTCATCTTTTAAAGTGGATGTTTATATTTAAAGTTCTGAATTTCTTGTTTATAGTTCATTCAAGAGGTACGTGCCCAGTGTTAACTGTTTGAATACCACTTGTTCCCCTTTCCATCCCATTTCGTTCTCTTTGTCTTATGATTAATTTCCACTCGTTCCCATTCCATTTATTTGCCCTCGTCTAATGTTTCAATTACACTTGTTCCTCATTTCATTCCATTTCAACCCCTTTGTCATGTGTTTTAACTCCACTCGTACCCCGTTTAATTCCTTTTCGTATCCCTTTTCTAGTGTTTCAATTTTACTCGTACCCTTTCCGTTCCATTCAACCCCTTTGTCATGTGTTTTAACTCCACTCGTACCCCGTTTAATTCCTTTTCGTATCCCTTTTCTAGTGTTTCAATTTTACTCGTACCCTTTCCGTCCCATTTTTGTCCCCTTCCAATTTGCAATTTTACCTTGCATATATTTCCTCATATACACCAGATAATTACCTGGAGTCCTAATTCTAACCATGTCTCAGTCCAAAATTGTAAGATGTACCTCACTAATAAGTTAGCCCATACTCCAGTTAACACATATTTGAAATTTCAGCTTTCTGACTAAATCGGTAGGGCAGCCCGTTATGGAATAGACTGTTCACAAAATCCAAATCTGACTTAGGTGAATGTCAAATATCTGACTTAGGTGAATGTCTTCACCGAAGGAGGAACCTTTGCACCAAGCTTCAACTTCCCAGCTCCAATGGCAATGATAAGAATTTTTCTCTTTCTTTTTGCCCCTTCCCTTTAGATTTTCCAAAAATTACGTCTTTACTGTTATCTACACTAGAGAAGGAACCTGCATACCAAATTTCAACTTCTTATGTCCAGCAGTTCGCCAAGCTGTTAAATGGGAGACATTTCAATCTTTTAAATCCCATTTTTACCACGTCTCTGGCTAAAATTCTATAATACAGGTTATTAGTGAATTAGTCCATACTCCAGGTAAAACATATTTAAAATTTCAGGTATCTTGCTATTTCGGTGTGCGCAGTCCGTCCGGGGGGAGAATTTTACACTTTTGTGCCCCTTCCCATTGGATTTTCCAAAAATTACGTCTTAGCTGCTATTTAAACTGGAGAAGGTGCCTGCATACTAAATTTCAACTTCCTGGTTCAACGGTTTGGGCATGCCGTAAAGGGGCAACCTTTCGCCCTTTTAGCCCCCATTTTTACAAAGTCACTGGAGTTAGCACATACTCTCAAGATGGCATATTTTAAATTTCAGATTTCTAGCTAAAGGGGCTTAGCCTGGGCGTGAAAGGGGAGTTTTTCCCCCTCTTTGCCCCTCCCCAAAGGAATTTCCGAAATCATGATTTAGAGGATGTCTACGCCGCTACAATCTACAAAAGATGATCCTTATAGGCTTTTTACACTGAACAACATCTTTGTGAAACGCGTGGAAGATGTTGAAAACGTGAAACATGTATTTACATTGGCAACATCTTTCATCTTTTATCTGCCAATTATTCAGCCGTCAAAAAAAAAATAAAAGAAAACGACGCATATTTTTTGTTAAAAATAAAAATTTGATTTAGAGAAAGCATTAATCATTGGAGTAGTTGTTGCTTTGCAAGAACAAACCCGAATTTTAATGCAGTTCATTGAAATATTAAAGGTCATTCTGGAAGAAGATGATGAAGAAGAAGAATTTTTGGTAGAATGAAATTCTTACATCTGCCGCTCATTTTCCTTTGTTGAATCATTTTTTTTTGTTTATTTTCTGCAATGTCAGTTTGCTAGTGATGGCACAAAGAAAATCGATTTTTTTGTAATTTTTTTAGTGATGACACTTAAAATAACGAAAAATGTAAGATGGAACAAAATGAGAAAGGATCATCTTTTGTAGATGTAGAAAGATGTAGAATTTTTGGCATGTATAATTCTTTTGGGAAGATGTTAATATCTTTGCAAATTGATGAAAGATGTAGCTCATGGAAAAAGGCTATTACTCATTATGTGCCATCTTACATCTTTCGTTATTTCAAGTGTCATGACTAAAAAAATTAAAAAAAAAATCGATTTTCTTTATGCCATCACTAGCAAACTGAAATTGCAGAAAAAAAAACAAAAACAAATTATTCAACAAAGGAAAATGAGCGGCAGGTGTAAGAATTTCATACTTATGTATACCAAAAATTCTTCTTCATCATCATCTTCTTCCAGAACGGCATTTAATATTTCAATGTACTGCATTAAAATTCGGGTTTGTTTTTGCAAATCAACAACTACTCCAATGATTAGCTTTCTCTAAATCCATTTTTTTATTTTTAACAAAAATTATTCGTCTTTTTCTTTTATTTTTTTGACAGCTGAATAAATAACAGATGAAAGATGAAAGATGTTGCCAATGTAAACACATGTTTCACGTTTTCAACATCTTCCATGCGTTTCACAAAGATGTTGTTCAGTGTAAAAAACCTATAAAACGTTATTCCGTTATATATAGAAGATAAGCATAAAATTTACCAATTCACGTTGAGTTTTTCTTAAAAATGCCCCGTTTCTTATGTCTAAAATAATTTTAAACTAATTTAAACTTTTTTTTTTGCAAAAACAAAAAATCAAACTGTGCAAAATTCTAACGATTTTATATTTATTTATAATAAAATTAGTTAATTAAATTTATTTAAGATATTTTTAATTAAAGCTAAAGTTTAAGTGCAATTGACAATAATCTATAACAGTGATTCCTGTAAAAAAAAGAAAAAAAATATATTGGATAAAAATAGGATTAGGAAAGAAGAATTAAATATATTTTAGCAATTATAAGGTTTGAGGAAAATATAAGGAAAAATATTAACAAAATTTTTTATAAGAAAATTAAACTAAGTAATTAATTTAATTAATTTCATGCCTTGTAAGAAAACAAATATGCACATTGCCAAAGAAAATAAACTTACCTCTTTTTTATAACAATTATCTTTATCCTTGTGTGCTAATAAAACATCGTTAGTCTTTTGAATTTTAGCTATAATTTGATTTTTTATTTGTTTATAAGTATCTTTTTCCAGTTTTGTTTTCAGCTAATTATATTCCATTTAACATTCTATCAGTTTCTTTTTTTTTGCAAAAGATTTTCAAAATTATATTAAATAATTCAAAATCATATTTATACATAGAGTAAATTTTTTCAAAATAAATGCATTGACAAATAAATATACAAAATTGAAGTAAAATATTATTTAATTTTAAAATAAAGCAGCTTTTTAAAAATATTTTTCTTTTATATATTTAATATTACAATAATGTTTTATTTTTTTGTTTATTTTAGCAAGATTAACAAGACGTTAATTAAAAAACATAATGATCTCAATTTGTGTGTGTGTTTGTATTTTTTTTTTGTATGAGTTAATCAGATTTATTATTATTTGGATTTATTTTATGATTTACTATATTTTTATGTTTAATGGTTGGTTGTACTTAATTTTATGGAAAACTATGATTTGCCATGAATTACATAATTAAATAGCTTAACACTATTAAAAGCATTTAATCCTTTAAAACAAATTTTGGTATACATATTGATAGAAATAAATCTGGGAAAATAGTAGAAAAAATAATAAAAAATTTTCTAAAGGGCCCTTTTAGAATTTAGAAAATACAGCTGAAATAAGCAAAATTTTATTTAAATAAAAACACCAAAACTAAACTGTTGGATTTACAAAATATTAATTATATTTAAATTATACAACAGTTGTAAATATCAAGATACCCTGCTAAAATCTGGTTGAATATGGTAGTAGAAAAAACAGTCAGAAAAAACCGTTATATGTGCCAAACTTTAACTATACTTAGGCCCAATATTATAACTTGCCTTTAAGATGCGTGTTAGTTTAAAGTAACTTTAGCTAAAGTGAGGAATAAAGTGACCTTTAACTTATAAAATAAAATTATGTTTTTTGAAAATATGGCATTACCAGAGCAACGTCGACAACGACGTACTTTTATTTATTTATTTAGTTACAACAAACAAAAAATTCAAACGAAAAACAAAATTTCTTCGGATTATGTTAAAGATAAAAATGTTTGTTGAAAAAAATTTACATTGTCGACGCCGAACACAGAAAAAAACCAAACAGCAAAGATACGGTCAAAAAACTACACGGCAACTACACTGTAGAGCAGAAACGTGGCAACTTCAAATGCTTAAACTTTAATTACCTTTACCTTATCGGCCACTTTTAGGTTAAAGTATACTTATAATAACGAAAAACTAATAATCTGTCCGTTAAAATCCTAACTTTAGCTATCGGCAAGTTATAATAATGGGCCTAAAACTAAGTTTAATTGAACCAAATAAAAATCTATCCCAATAAAAGCAACAGAAATATTTGTAATCAAAATAGTAGACTTTTGATTTCAGAAGGCAATATTGTTATTTGTATTGAAAGAAAAAAATCTAAAAAAAAAATTTTAAAATGTTCATATATGCTCATATATGGGTTAATGGATCCGTAATTTGAGGGTATATGCTCGTATATGGTCATATTGGACATATATGAATGTTTATATATGGCCATATATACGTACTTTACCTTACCATGGTCAAAATTACTAAAAGTTCCGTGTTATACCAATTTTGTCTTAATAATTCGAACTGGATCTTAATTCGGTAGAACAAGAGTTTTAATTGAAAAAATCTTTTGCCTTAATATATATGAGCATATCTGATAAAAATGAAAACATATTATCCATATATGGAATAATATATGGACTCATATATAAAAATATATGGCATATATATGATCCAATATATGGTCCAATATATGCCATATATTTTATCATATATTACCATACATGAACCTTTCTTTGAATGAATTTGTCCATATATGCTTCCATACATGGCATATCTGTTCATAAGTGCTCATACATAAACCATGACATTATATATGACGATATATGAACATATATGATAATTTTTACCTGGGAATATGAAATTTTTTGTGATGTTTTTAGTTTATTGATTAAAAAATTTTTTGGTGATTTTTTTTTTTTTTTTTAATGAACTAATGAATTTTTTTTTTGTTTTCAAAGTCACTTTTAAATTAATTTTAGTAATTTAGCGAAAATTTTAACAGACTTTTTTTTATCGAAAATTTTTGATACATTAACACTAAAATAAAAAAGTTAGTACAAAAATTAGTAAAACCTTTTGCCCACTTTATAGTATTTGTAATAATTTTTTTTATACAAAATTACACTCTCAAATAAAAAGTTACAGTTTTTGTCCAAATTTTTTCTATAAAATCATATTTTATTAAAAGTTATTTCCATTCTCTTTTTACAATTTTTTTACTAATTTTCAAAGCTAACAAAATATTTTACTAATTTTTTAAAACCGATTTACAAAAATTAACAAACATTTTGACTATTGTTTGTTTGTTTTATAAGTTGAGAATTTTAATACTTTAAAAAATATAAAAGAATAATCAAAGAAGTTGGCTTCCATGGAACCAGTGGTCAAACAACCTATTCTACAATAGATTCATAGGTAACCTGTTCTAAAAATTTTTGCTGGATTACATTAGGTCACTGATGCCGAGTTTTTGGGATGTAGATTATCTTTAAACTCAGTTTATGACAGTTTGTTACTGCAATTCTGCTTTTGAAATATGGTTTGTTTTGTTTTATTTCAATGGAGACCCAACTTGTATGTAAGGAAAATGTGCTTCGACAAATTTATGTTAATAAACTTGGAAATGGCTGACAAAATTCGTTTGCAGTTTAACTAAACCAAGTTTAACTCTTATCCCAAAAACTCGGCCTTAGTAAACAACAATTTGCAGTTTCTTGTTTGCTTATTCTTGTAGAAAGGCTCGGTTTCGAGTAGTTTGGATTATTCTTGTCTTGGTTGTACAACCGGGAGGACATTGTGAAGGATTTTTATTGCAAAAGAACTGAAGAAACCTTAGCGACATTGAACTCGTAAAAAAAAAGAATTTCAGTAGATCAAAATCCACCAGTGATTTCCAAACACGAAGTAGTATCATTAGAGTTTAATAAAACCCGAGGTGATCAAACCCTTTACCAGTGATTCCCAAACATAAAATGTTATCATATAAGTTTACTAAAACCCAAAGTAATCAAAAATTCACAAGTGATTTCGAAACATGAAGTGGTAGAATAAGAGTTTTATAAACCCCCGAATAAACAGTGAATTTCAAGTATGAAGTGGTATTATTATTATAAAACCCGAAGTGGTCAGTAACCTACTAGTGATTCCACGAGGTGGAATCAGCGGAATAAAATTCACAGGCAAAGATAGGCAGACGACGAAGGCTTACACGAAGGTGATCTGAGAATAAGAAGTCAGGCTAGGAGATATCAAAAGAACTCACGGGCGTGAGGGAAATCTTAAACTTATCATCCCAGAAGCAAAGAAACGGAGTAGAGCCGAAAATTAAGATCAAACACAAACTGTTGAAAAATAATCAATATGTATAATTTACAAAAAAGACAACAACTCCTGGACAAAGACTGATACATATCCCGGAAGATAAAGTAGTTACATTACAAAATATAATTGAGATCGCCCAGGTCTGCCCAAAAAAGTATCACTCTATCTGAAGTTGATATTACTCGAGACGATTTCCTGTCCAATTCATTGTCGTAAATTGATGAATTGGGACTGAAAAACAAGTCGTACAAGTGCAGTTGCGCCTGCACACACACAGCCGGCGCAACAATAGACGTTTTGGTGTTGGCTTTTTGGGGTCATATGATGTCTTGTTTGGTCTTGATTGTTTCAATTAGCCTCTGTAAAGTTTTTGTTATGACTTTAGCTAAATTTATTGTTACCAATCAGTTTCAATCATAAAAGTTTCCTTTTCTCCTTCTTAGTGGATTTTCAGAGATTAATTTGTAGATCTTAAAAAAAACCGCTGAAAAAATTGCAGTACATTGTACTTTTTCTAATTAGTGCTGCAATGTATTCCATTGTTTTACATTTTTAATCAGTTTGAAACTTTTCTTGTTAACAGAGTTATTCCACTCCAGATAATTCCATAACATTGCTCCAGTTTTATTACAAAGATCTCATATTTGAATTAATTCTTCACACTTATTAGGCCACCTAGAATTTTTACATTCTTTGTGTTGTAATAAATAGAACGTGGATTAAATGCTTTTGTTAAAAAAAAAATAATAATAATGAAAAAACTCATTAGCTTTGTGCATATGGTCGATTGTTTCTCTAAGGGTGCATTTCAAAAAAAAAAAAAAAAATATATATATATGTATAGATTTATTTGTTTTATGGGTAATCACGTTAACATTTGTAATAATAATGAGAAAATAGAAAGCAATAATAAATTAGATATTTAAACAAAAATTTTTGGCTGCGGATTTTTAATATTTTTTTTTTAATTACGTATTAAGCATAAGAAATATTGTAAAAATAAATTAATATTTTAAAAATATATTATTTCATAGATGAACATTATTATTTTAATATTGATTCTAAAATAATGTATTTATGTTAAAATTTTGGTATTTCAAAATTAAAATTTAAAAATACATATATAAATATTAAAATTCTTTTTATTAAATATCAAATATTTTTTTTTATTTTTTTTTAAATTGAAAATGCCATAATTTTAACACAAATACATTTATTTTGACTTAATATTAGAATGCAATTAATATTACAAAAGTATTCAGATGCGTATAATTAATATTTGTATATATTAATTCTATATTACTCATACGCCAAACAATTTATACAAATATTTTAAAACATAAAATTATGATTTGCAATAAGAAGTTGTGATAAGGAAAAGAGTTTTCTTTTTAAATTTGCATACGTCAACGTGAATAGCCTTATTATATATCAAAATCAATTTAAATGCTTTAAAAACTTTATTGTAAACTATAAATATAAAAACATATAAAAACAATTAATTGTTTTTAACTTCTATTATTGTTCATACATATTGAAAGTGGGTCAAATATTAAGGGTCAGTAAATATTTGGGACTATATACAAACAAATACAAAAACAAAGTATTTAATTTACCATAATTGGATCATAATTTTTTCATAAATCTGTGCTTTATTTATATGAAAAGGATAAACAATATTTTGTATTATAAATAAATAAAAATTATACAAATAGTTATAAAAAGCTTAAAGAAAAAAACAAATTAAAGAAAACATTTTGTTTTATATAAATCCTGCATAATAGTTTAATTTGAATTAAATTAATCCTTTTAAAAATTTATTCTGCTTTCTGGCTACTATTTAGTTTATTTGTGATTTATTTCGCTTTTTATGTATGAATTTGTAAATAGTTTTGTTTAATATTGATATACATATATATTTGATTTGATTTGATTTTAAATTTTTGCTTTAATAATATTTTATTTTATTTATATACGTATATATTTTAAATTATATTTCGTTTCTTTGTGTTGTTGATATGACTTTGTTGTTTTGTTTTTATTTAAAATGAGTTGAGTTGTAGTTTTTTTGTTTCGTTTTTTGCGTGTTGCGTTTATTTAAAATGAATGACAAAAATATTCTGTTCTTTTTTTTTTAATATGTTTGGTTTAAAATTTTCACTCAATAAAGTTTGATTTATAATACATATTAACGTAAAAATTAATTAATTTTGTTGTTTGTTATCATTAACTTAACAAATGAAAAGTACTTTAAACACTTTTTATTTTTAACAAAATTGTACATTTTTAAATCACTAATTGGAGATGTGACTGCTTTTTCTCAATTGAAGATATAAACAAGTAAGAGCGGCTAAATTCGGCTATGCCGAATCTTATATACCCTTCACCATGGTTGGGAAAAAACTGAAGTTTATATATGGACATATATGGAATGGACAGATTTATATACGGACGCCTTTAAGAGGAAATTAACCATTTAGTTTGGTGATAAAACTTGGACTCGGGAAGATTTATGGTTCCAGAAAATAGGTATTTATAAAAAATTTATGTTTTGGGCATAACTTTTTTGTATCTGAACCGATATTTCCGAGTTTTTCAGCAAATATGTTATACTAAAGATTTTCGAACTTTTGCTATATAAGACGTTTTCATAGGTCATATTACAGCTATAGAATAGTGTTTGTTGTTTGTGTATAAAAGGTGAAGCGGTGAAAGAAAAGAATTTCAACAAATCGTTAAAAGCAATCACTAGAACTGCATGTGTTTTATTTCTACAAAAACGTTTGATTTAGCTGGCAAATTGGCATTTGGGATTTTATTTCGCTTTTATTTTAAATATTTTTAATTTCTTTAGCTTAATTTTAAAAATTTGAATGAAAATAGCTTATCACTTTTTTTTTATAAATTATTATAAGTTATGACCTAAAATAGTTGCACTCAAAGGGAAATTATATATAAAATTTTCTTAATATATGAGAAATAACATGATTTAAAAATCTTTTTATAAATTCTTTTAAATCGGAGCAAAAATAGAAATAAAACCGTTTGTATTTTGTTTGTATCAGAGTGTTTTTATAAAAATTTTGATGTTTTTAGCCTATTTATGGATTATTTAATTATCAATATAAAATTTTCTATATAAATTAATTATTAAATGTTAAAAAAAACAAAAATAAACAAAAAAAAAAAAAGTATTAAGAAAATAATAAAAAAATGTACAAAAAAAAGTGAATTGACCGGGATTCGAACCCGCGGCCTTAGAGAAAAAAAAGTATTTGTGACATAGCGTCTAGACAACTGAGCTATTGAAGCTCACACAAAATCGTCGTCAATAGAGGTACATATATAAAAGTCTTCCTTCATTAGAGATATGTTTAGTTTTAATTTAAATGACAAATCTTTGTATGTGTGTTGTTTGTGTATAAAAGGTGGAGATGAAAGAATGCGTAAAATTCTACATACATATTAAAACATATTAAACAAAGGGATTTTACGGAAAAAATTAGAGGTAGTCCTGGTTTTTTGCTAATATCTCAGCCATTTAGTAACCGATCTGTTTGATTTTTAAAATCATCACATGTAACAAAAATAAAAAACAATCAAGTCCTCATCATGTCTGGGTTCTTCGGAAAACCCATTTCAACACACAGACGGACAGACGGACATCGTTAAATCAACTTCGCTCTTCATAGGGACCCAGAATATATATACTTTATAGGGTCTAAGATCAATATTGTAGAAATTACAAATGGAATGACAAACTTATATATACCCTTCCACCTGTGGTGAAGGGTATAAAAACGTAACCCATACGTATGAGTAATATAATTTATCATATGAGTAAATCTGTGGCTCGGAGCTAAAAGGGCCAATATCAATATTTTTTTGTATATGTATATATTTCTTTTAATTAATTTAATTAATTTAATATTTAAACATATTATATGTCTGAGCCAAAGTAAAACTTTAAATTTTTCTTAGATTTAATTAAATGAATTTTTTGTAAATCCTTTAGTTGTAATTTTCTCACAAAAATAATAACCCTCACTGATTTGTTTCCACTAAAAAGAAAGTTTCATTTAAGGCTTTAGGTCATACCTGGGAATATATCACTTTAATTTAATTTTATTGCCAGTAACTAAAACTAATGAAATACGAAATTCTTATAAAATGATACTAATGATCTGTATGATGATTCAAACTGTTCGCTTTTGAGTTCCTAAGGATCATTTAGCATCATATTATAATCATATCGTATTCCAATCAAAGACTCTACACAGAAAAAAACTAAAATCGAGTTTCAATTAATATATTTGTAAATACAATTAAAAATTTAATTGAATTTGGACCAGCAAAAGTATTGGTTATATCAATTAATTTGTTTTGTTTAAATTAATTAAAACTATCAATTATTTTTTTAATCATATCAATTAAATTTTGAATCAAAAATCTTCAACATTTTCAATTAAAGTTTTAATTATACCAATTAAAACTTTAATTAAATTTCTAACAAAAAATCAATTGAAATTTTAATCAAATTTTGAATTAAAATTCCAGCATAAATCAATTAAAATTTGAATAAAAATTTTGATTGAAATTCCATATTCAAAGCAATTAAAATTTTAATAAAATTTTCAATATTTTTTTTATCAAATATAGATACCCTCACAGTATATTTTCCGTTACCGACTGTAGTTTATTTAAAAAGTAATGCGTAGAGTTTTTTTTAAATGAAGAATCAATTGAAATTCATAGAAATATACTTTTTAACTATTTGAATCAGTCATTAAAAAAAATAAAATTTACAGACCTTCAGTAGGAGTTGATATTTTCCGTTAAATGTACAATTTTATGCTTTCTGTTTTTAAAAATAGAAGTTCATATAATTCCTTAATTTTTTTTTTTTTAAATAGTTTGTTTATATATAAAATTATTTCAATAAAAATTACAAGAAATTATTCAAACATACATACACACAAAGCCAATAAAAATATATACATCTGTGTGTGCTGTGTTTTGTAAAATTACATACAAATAAAAAAATTCAATTTGAAAAACAAACCAAAGAAATCGTTTTTTTTCTAGTTTTTGCCAGTTAAAAATTTATGGCTATTTTAAACGACTTTCGATTGCTTGTACTACTTTTGTCAATTATTAAACAATAATTGAAAATAAACAACAAAATGGGCTAAATACGAGGTCAGATCAATTAGTTCGTGACTTTTCGAACTTTCCTCGTAGTTATATGAAATGCAACACTGCTCCCACCAAGTACCACCTGTTAATAGACTACTGTCAAATTTAGAGCAAGTTCCGTCTTTTACTTTGCGTTTAACAGCAGGATTTTTCGAGGTCCATAAAATAGGCATTTGTTTGATCAATAATTTCATCGTTGGAGCTAAATCTCTTTCCACCGAGTCATTTCTTTAGGTTTGGAAATAGGAAATAGTTGCTGGGGGCTAAATCCGGAGCATAAGGTGAATGAGGGGGCAATTCGTAGTCTACTTCATGGAAACTAAGCTGTCACACGATTCCATTGTGAGCAAACGCGGCAGCTATCTTGCGAAAAGCTTTCTCATACCCAAGTGATCGTTAAAAATGTAAGATGACTATGTCTTCCACAATCTATCACACATTCAATCTCCGATCGGCCAACACCATATCGTGATTTTTTTCAATTTTTGTGGGTGTAGAGACCTCAACTGGGCGTCCAGTTATTTTAAGTTATTTCACGTAATTCCTTTGAAAGGGTTATGAATCGGTAACGGAGTAATATTTGAAAGGTAACAAAGAAAATTATGATAGATTTTTGTTGTCTTTGTTTTTAATTTGATATTTGAAATGTTGAAAAATGCTTCTAGAGGAAAACAAGAAATTTGCATGGAATTGTAATGAAATTCTCAACTAAGTCTCAACTAATCTCTCTTTCTTTCTTTCTTATCTTGGGTTCTTGGTTCTGCAAGTATCTTTTAATGTCTTGAAAATATCTTTGAGATTCTGCAGATATCTTTAAAGGTCCTGTGAAGATCGTTTGAGGTACTATCAATACTCTTTGCGGTCCTACGAATATCTTTTGAGGTGCTGTTAATATCCTTTGAGGTCCTGTAATTTTTCTTCGAGTTATTGGGAATATCATTTGGCAATCTTATTTAAGGTTCTGCGAATATTCTTTGAAGTTCTGTAAATACCATTTGATGTCCCGTGGATATCCTTTGTGGTTAAGTGAATATTCTTTGAGGTCCTGTGGGTATCCTTTGAAATTCTCTATTTATCCTTTGCAAATATCCTATGAGATCGGGTAAATATTCTTTGAGGTCCTGCAAATATCCCTTGAGGTCCTGTGAATTTTCCTCACGAACGTGTGGTCATCTTTTAAAGTCTACCGTCGACAAGGAGGTGTGACGTACATAGGTCACCCCTCAGGAAGCCCTTCTGCTGTGTGCAGACAATCTGTTAGTACCCTTATAACAGAAAAACCCTTTAAATTTAAGTTTCAGCTAGGACATGTTCCGTGCAAAGATCACTTCCCTTGTTAATCCTAAAGTATTCTGAAAGCCCTTAAGCAAATTATAGCTAAAAAGTGTGTCGTTCACTTTGGGTGTTACTCGAGAAACCAGTAATATCCTGCGAGTGTCTTTGAACGATATTTTCTTCAGCTGTCCTGCAGATCACCTGTGAGTAACCTTAGATCATATTTATTTATATCAAGCTTGGTCTGATCCAAGATGTGTGCCGTAAGCAGTTTACATCATTTGAGTATCCTTTGACCAGCTCTAAGTATCCTACAAGTAAGTGCAGTACTGAGGCCACATCTTTTGAAATTTTTTTAAGAGTGGCTCGGAACGACATTTCCTGCGAGTAGTGTGCCATGTATAAGTTACCTCCTTGGAGGACATATTACGAGCATCCCACGAAGGTCCTTCAAGCAGCCCTGTACATCTAATCTGTCTAAGTAGCGTACCGTGTCTTAAGATTTAAAACCTTTAGAGAAAACTCTATTTTTATACTCTCTTTTACTCTTAACAAATTTTTCTGAATATTATAATATAATGAAGGCCGGATAGGGGCCAGCCTACAACAAATTATTTTTCGCAATTTGTTAAACAAGTTTTGAGATTTTAGCAAAAACTATTTGTTTTTTTTTGTACAATTCGCCTTTGTCATAAACAAGTTTTAAGCTCTATCACATTTCGAATTTTTTGAAATTCAGCCCATTCCATAATTTAAGTTAAAATATCAGAAAATGCCATTTAAAAGAAATGATATTTTATTTCAAGCCGGTCTACTTAACTTTCATTTAAATGAATGATTTGTAAATGTCAAATTATTTCGGAATGTTTTGCGCTTCACGCGTCGATTTCATACCGCCTTTTTCTAATATTAAAACACTGGTCGACGTGGTGACTGTCGCTACCCTTAAAGAATTTTTATTTATTATTGTAAATTAAACTTTTTCTATAAAATCATTTTCTAGTGCTTTCCATACCAAAAACAAAGTTTTTCCTTTAATAATTTTAAAAAAATTGTAATTAAATTTGTTGTATTATAGGAGTTTTAATATAAGAAACGTTGATGGAAATAAATTGTATTTTGAATTGAAATCAATTGTCTTCTTTATTCAAAATCCCGTGGAAATTATTAGAGAGGCGGATTCCTCTCCCAACAATATTTTTACTCTTACTTAGTTGTTGAATATCATCACGTTACCTTTATCAGCTACCATCTGTTAATACATATACTACTGCCAAATTTTGACCAAGCTGCGTGATTTTGTTTCAGTGACAGCCCTTGAAAAGGACAAGCATAAGGTGGCTGAGCCTCCCATCTCAACTGAGCGGGTACATCACTTTATACATAATAAATTTAGCCCTCGGCGTCTATTTACTGTTTCCAAACCTGAATTAATATTTCGGTGGTAAAATGAAACTAATGATCATACATATGATTCAAACTGTTCGCTTTTGAGTTCCTAAGGAACATTTCATTGTCATTTAGCATCATATTATAATCATATCGTATTCCAATCAAAGGCTCTACACAGAAAAAAACTAAAATTGAGTTTCAATTAATATATTTGTAAATACAATTAAAGATTTAATTGAATTTGGACCAGCAAAAGAATTTGTTATATCAATTAATTTGTTTTGTTAAAATTAATTGAAATTTTCAATTATTTTTTTAATCATATCAATTAAATTTTGAATCAAAAATCTTCAACATTTTCAATTAAAGTTTTAATTATACCAATTAAAACTTTAATTAAAGTTCTAACAAAAAATTAATTAAAATTTTAATCAAATTTTGAATTGAAATTCCAGCATAAATCAATTAAAATTTAAATAAAATTTTTTATTGAAATTCCAGATTCAAAGCAATTAAAATTTTAATAAAATTTTCAATAGGCTGATTCAACTGAGTGGGTACAACACTTACTGTTTCCAAACCTAAAGTAATATTTCGGTGGTAAGAGATTTGAATCGAATTAAGAGATCATCACGGAAAGAGATTATCACGGAAAAAATTAAATATATCGAAGTAATAAAAAAATTCGAAAGAATATGGACTAAGTGTATTCATATAAAAAAAGACCATGTTGAGAAATAAAATGTTTTTTGTTTTTTTGCCAAAAAAATACATATTTTATTTAAAAAGTCATTGACTTATCAAGCCGTTCTCCATATGTCTCGCTTTGTGGGCTATTTAAGGTGTGTTACATTTTTAATATCACAAGGTGCGTATGAATTATATCTTCATACATATATCCACATTACTCATACGTTAAAAGAAAACTACAATTTGGTTATAAAAATAGAATATTGTAATAAAATTAAATTTTAAATACCAATTAATTTCTTTTAAAATCATTTTTCTAAAACAACTCTCATTTATAATTACTTCATTTAAAATGCCAAAACAAATTTATCTGTCACGTTTTGTGTAAAAAAAACATTAATATATCGAAAAAATTAAATATATCGAAGTAATAAAAAAAAATTCGAAAGAATATGGACACTTCGTCCATCGATATAAAAAGAGACCATGTTGAGAAATAAAATGTTTTTTTATTTGTTGCCAAAAAAATACATATTTTATTATTATTATGTTGGATGAAAATAATAAATAATCATTATTATTTTTTGTAAAAAGATCTTAAACTCGATTTAAAGAAATAATATAATATAATATTGAAGATCGAAAGGAAGATAAATATAAATACATATTTTATTTAAAAAGTCATTGGCTTATCAAGCCTTTTTCCATATGTCTCGCTTTGTGGGCTATTTAAGGTGTGTTACATTTTTAATATCACAAGGTGCGTATGAATTATATCTTCATACATATATCCACATTACTCATACGTTAAAAGTAAGCTACAATTTGGTTATAAAAATAGAATCTTGTAATAAAATTAAATTTTAAATACCAATTAATTTCTTTTAAAATCATTTTTCTAAAACAACTCTCATTTATAATTACTTCATTTAAAATGCCAAAACAAATTTTTCTGTCACGTTTTGTGTAAAAAAAAAACATTAAAAATATAACAAAATGTCAAACTAAATACATTAAACTATTTATAGTTAAAATAAAACAACATTAGTGAGTGAAATTTTAAACCCTCTTGCATTTTGTTTTATTCAATGTAATTTTTTCTTAAAATAACGCTATTTGTTATATATTTATGTATGTATGCTTCCTAAGGTTTTTGTTTTGTTATCATGGTGGTTTTGAAGTTTTATTTTTATTTTTTTTTTTATTTTGTTTCTTATACATTTTTCTATGAAAAGCAAGAATAACAATGTAAAAATGTATGTATGTATGCTGGGTATAGTTGGATAGGAAAGAATAGTATGTTTAATTTATAAAAATTTGCATATTTAAGTTTTTATTTATTTTTGGTTTTTTTTTTTACTAACAATTAAAGACACAGTTATGAATTGACGTTTTATGTATAAATTAATAGAAATGAAATAATTAACAACCGAAATTAAAAAAATAAATAATAAAATATAAGCTAAAGTTTAGTGAAAATATTTTTTTTTCTTTTTTAAAAGCCAACAATAAATACATTTTAGTTAAAATTAAATTTTACTTAATAACTTTTCTTGTTGAAAGAAAAATTATATTTTCCATTTCTTTTTATTAAGCACTTCACTTTTTAAAAACTGTTTTTAATTGTTTTCGTTTCATTTAGAAATATGAGTTTTGTTTTCTTTTAGTAAAGTTAAGAATTATGATTAATAGTTTTAGAAAACAAGAAAATTAAAGGCCAATATCTGTGTTTATTTTATATTTTTATTTTTATTCTTAACTATACTTATGTTAAGTTTTATTTAATTATTTGAAAAGATTTATAAATAAAGAATTGTTATATTATGAAACTATTGAGACTATCGGAAAAACATAGTGTTACTTTATAATCTACACCATTTAATGCATAAAAAGTAAATTATGGACTGCGGTTTAAAAATTCTTAAAATATATGGAACATAGGACTACAAATTGTAGCTGCAGAATTTAAAACCAAAAATGCTATTTCTTGAAGAACATTTTTGAATTTGATAAATTTTCCAGAGGGTGTGGCAAAGAGCATCATTTGATTTTTTGTCGCTGTAACTTTAGTTTAAATTGAAAATTCTTTTGCTTATATTTATACGCATTTATAAATTTTGTTTCAATTAATTGTGGAAAATTATGTCATTTTGATTACATTTTGCATAACTGTTCGCAACATTTGTGGTGTCACGTTGTCAATTTCGACTCGAATGTTGTTTTTTGGCTCCTCCAAGATGTGGGACTTGTTCGTGTACACCAACGACTTTAAATATTCCCAGAGGAAGAATTCTAACCAAACCAAATCACCAAAACGCGAAATTACGCACAGTGTCGCGTGCAGTATGACATTATATAGTAATCCCATGTTTTTAGACATCGTGGCTATATAATGTTCACCCTTCTTCATGATAGTACAATTGCCTTTTCCGAAGTAACGGTGTTTTTGAGAAGGTGTAATGGTGCTTCAAGGATTATCCGTAGATTTTTAGTGATAAGCCTTATCACTCATGGTGAGTTTTGATGCAAAATCATTCCCTACAACATTGTAAAAATTATCGTGCAATTCATTGTTGTTTACTATAAATTTCGCACGTATCTACTTCACGAATGTCAAAACCAAACGGACATATGATAATTATTGCCCCACCTTGTATAAGAAACAATTTTACACTCAAATACTGATACATCAGCAGAAATAACTGAAAAATCTAATAATTCAACTGGAAAGGTCACGCCTTAAAATACAATAATTTAAATTTAAACTTTTCACAGCACAGCATATTCCACGGTAGTATCGATAGAATAGTGGAGCGTCGATGCTCCAATGAATTAATAGAACTGGATATCCTACACGCAGAGAAAAAACATGGTTGCAATATGATCACTGCTACTATATTGTGCTTGCTGCATTCGGGTATGGTTGTTACAACCAAGTTATTGGTTTTATAACCATCAACATGGTCGCTACCGTCATTATTTAGAAAATATTTTACTATTTTGTGATTGACACCTTCCATTTTATATAATGATTGGCTGTAACCATACTGTGGTAACAAAAATTTTGACTATGAAAAAAATATAATAATTATACAACGATATAATGCTGGCAACAATCAATAAATAATTATACAATCAAAGCAAGAAAAGTTCTTAAAGACTATGATTTTTTCCTTAAAAATTTTTCTTCAAAAAGTCTTTAATATTAATTTTTTTTAGAAAAAACATTTCTAAAGAAAATATTCTTAAATTTAAAGAGCTTTTTCATAGTTTCTAAGAACTTTTCCTTTAAGAAATTTTCTTAGATTATGGATCATATAATGACAATGCAGGAATCATAATATAGTTATGAGGGACCATAATATGATAGCATTTTAAGTATACTATGATTACGTGTGATCATATTATAATCAATTCATTATAACATGTTTATTTAGGATCATAATATGGTAATTTTTAAATCATAATATAACTGTAATGACCATATTATGGTAAAAATATGGTTATTTTATTATCATAATATGATAACCATAATATAGTACGATTTTGGTTGGTACAACCATAAACCCAGAAATATATAATGCTCTTCGAATATGATTGACCCAACCATGTTTTTTCTTTGCGTGTACTGTCATTGATGAGCGCCGAAGCCCTTCTTTGAACACGGTCTAAAAGTACCGTGTTCAAAGAAGGGCTTCGGCCTTGAAGCACCTGCCCATATATAGGAGTAATACTTCAATTTTGGCCGGATATAGGTGGTAAAGATCGTAAGAAGATTGGATGGGGTAGTACTTCTTGCACCGTTTGAAAAAAAACCTAAACACTTGAAAGCATCTTTTGACACTTTAAAAAATGTGTTTTTTCCAACGGATATTACACTGGATTCTCTTGACCAAAACATGAAAGTTTCCGCTTCCTCAATATGGATATCCTCCAATTGGACAGATGACGCTGGAGACTCCACAACCCTATGAGTCATCATACAACATTGGGTCTTATGTGCATTAAAATCCACCCTATTTGTACGACCCCACTCTGAAACTAACGAAAGGTCTCGATTAAGTGTAGCATTCATGATTTGCTTCCTGAAGGAAAAAGAATGACAAATGTTACTGTCATCAGCAAAAGAGTAGATAGGGTTAAAAGTTAAACCAAGAAGGTCATTAAAAAGACAAGAAAGAGATAAGGAGAACGAACTATGCTGTCGACAATTTTAAGAATAAACAATTTTTTGTATGCAGCAAGTATTTCTAGTTGAAGCTATCAACGTCAACTATAAACTCGATGTATTGAAAGTCCCTGCTGGAAAAAAGGGGTCAGTTGGGAATTGGGACCTGTCCCGTGATAGGTGAAAACTGGACCGGTTTCGGAAATACATATCACGTGATAGGTGAAAAGAGGACCGGTTCCTAATGTACCTAACCGGCTTAAAAATCATGACATACTCTTTTAGACCAGTCCTGTGACATGTCACAGAAGGCAATTGACCCCCTCCTAGGACAAGCCCATGTTAAAGTCACCGGACCCAAGACCAGTCCCTATCACAATGAACCGGTCACGTGACGTGTCCTGGGATAAGTCCTTTTCCCACAGGGGTGCTTCAAAATCTGAGATTTTTAAAGTGAATTATTAACAGTTATAAAGAGCAGTTTGTAGAACAACTTTTTGTTCTTTAAAACTTTAACACGATTTTTAACAATTTTAACAAGTGCAAACTTTTCTTGAATTACATTAAAATATAATTTAAATTAATTAGAATTTTTAAGGGAATTAAAACAATTGTGAAAAATTGTTTATCGTATTCCCTGCAGTACTTTCTCTGAGTTGCCTAATAAAGGTATCTTGTTCCTCTAGCGTTGATCCTCACATTTTTTTCCATCTTCTCTTAATTATGATCGCGAGCCCGAATACATTTGAAAATAAAGTTATCTCATCCTTAAGAAACTCTAAAGCTTGACTTTTAAACAATTTAGAAGTTTAAGAACAGATAACTGGAAAAATATATTCGGTTAATCATTTTTTAACCGATTATTCGGGTTAAATGACTATTAAATTTAAAATTATTTGTTTCGATATCAACCGATTAATCGAATAACCGTTTAACCGGTTAAACGATTAACCGATTAATCGGTTCGGATTTTTTGGTTGCCCTATAAAATCTCAAAATAGGCATTATCCATAAAATTTTATCCTTCTATGGTCAAAACTGATAGATTTATTGGCGTTTTTTACTTCGGCCTTAAAAAAAATGACAGTTACGCCCTTTTGTATTTTAGACGATGAATATATATTCCCGGCAGGACATTGTTATCAGCAGTTTCTTAATTATGTTTAAAAATTTCAAACATAGTGTAGATTATAAAGCAATCGAGTTAAACCAATTTGTAATGATTTATAGTTAATTTTAAGCTTTGCTCAAAAATTTAGTTTATAATAAATGAGCTTTAGTTTGTTTGTGTTTTTGTTGTTATTTTGTTGCTATTTTTAAGTAATAATATAAGTATATAATATTTTTAAATATACAAATTTATTTTATAAATTTTTTATCTAAAAAAAAGAATTCAAGTCTAAGTTATGAAGACTTTTTTGTAATGTTGCAGCAACATTTAAAGTTTCATAATAGTTTATACATATTTTTTGTTTGTTTTTATTTAATAAATAAGTTTTGTATATAAGTTTTGTTTTGTTTTTTTGTTGTTGTTTTAATACAATAATAATTAGTATAAATATTTATTTAAATATGTACTTACTTATCATAGTTGTTGGTAATCTTTTAGTATACTCGTACATCTCTAATGCGTATAATTAAAAAATATTTTAATTTTTGTTTTTGTTTCTGTTAGTTGAAATAAGTTTAAGTTTGTTGTATAGAACTCAAAAATGCTGGATCAACTGAAGCGACTTTAGCTGTCAGAAATGCATGCATACAAAATAGCAAACTTTGTAGCACTTGACATTCAAGTTCCTGTTGCCAATTATTTATTTTCATTTAAGTTATTTTTTTGTTTTTGTTTTTTTTTTGAGAGGAAGAATGATGATACATAAAAATAAAGAAAAAACAAAAATAAATTTTTTAAATAATGTAAATTTGTTTTATTAAAAATTTTTGTTTGTCAGTTGTTTGGTGTAGTAGAAATATCTGTGGTCTTTTGACAAAAGCACTTAATTCAAAAATACACATTGTTGAGTAGAGCTAATAATATTGATAATATTAATTTTGTATAAAACTTTTTTGTTAAAAACTTTACATTAAAATAATTTTTTTTATAAAATAAACGTAATCTCACAAAAAGAAATTAATAAAACTTTAAAATAAGTTGAGAAGATCTCAAAATCTCTTACTGGAGAAGATGTGTAGGTTCAGACGGAAATATGCGTATTTAAAAGTTTTATTGAATACAAATATCTTGGAAAATTTTCTTAACTCGCCGTAGGTGTATATGAAGGCCTTAAAAATTAATTTTCAAATTTATTTCACATAAATTGGAATGTTTATAAGATTTAATAATACTAGTTTTACTTTCGATTTTACCTATAAACGTTAAGTATTTGAAGCAAATCTATGTTAAACCAAATAAAGTTAAACCTATTTTTATAATATTTGTAATCGCAAGCAAAACTCTGCAGTAAGTAATGCGAAGAAGTAAAAATTTTTAATGTTGAATGCCAAATGCAGTAAAAATTTTTAATGTTGAATGCCAAATGGTGCGACTACGAAAAAATTCTTAGTCGAGACCACGACATTCTTAGCCAATTTACAGGAAAACTAAACCTCTAGCAAGGGTTTTACCAATTCAAACATGTATACATTCACATCACAATTACTGTACTTGCTAGAGGCTAAGTTTTTCTGTAAATCGACTAAGAATTTTTTTAGTCGCACTATTTGGCATCATGGGTGGCTAAAAATTTGGTAGTTTGTGCATCCTGGTTAATATGGTCCCTGGTTCACCAAACTCGTTTTTGGGCCATTGTTTTGCGTGCTCTGTGGCATGTGGCACCGTCTTGTTGAAACCACATGTCAGCCAAGTCCAGATTTTCCATTTTTGAATAACAGAGGCCCAATTCCTGCGAACGGCGCCGAATCGATAATTCCTCTGTCCGCACTCTACATATGCGGTCACAATATTCCGAATAGCCACCTCAGAAGGTCGTCCAAACTGACCGTGAGATGGAAGAAGTGCACGATGCATTTTATTAACCGAGCATGAATTTTTATAATAAAATTCAATAATCTGCAAGCGTTGCTCGTTTTTAAGTCGACTTATTGTTAAATTATAGACCATATTAAACATGTTTGACAGTAACCTGTTACCCGGAAACAGCTGAGCTGCCAAAAACAGTGTTGCCAAAGAGAAAGTTGCTAAAAAATCACCCGATATAAGCACAATGAAAATATACTAATTTTAAGGGTTTTAAGAATAAAGAGATTTGAAAAAAAAAAGAAAAACAAATTTATATTATGATGATTTCCAAAATCTCTAGCGATAATGGACCATAAGCTAAACCATTTTCAAAAAAAAAAACCTTTTTATGAATAGAAAATAAGTTAAGACATTTGTTATTAATTATTTTATCAAATTCGATTCTTTATCAAATGTTATCCCAGCAAAACCACACATTATCAAATAATGTTTAATATGTAGCCATAGAGGTTTCTGCATTACTTAACACGTCACTTTATTGAAAATTTTACAGGCGACTAGGTTCAATATAATGTATGGACCCATTACCTTGGAGGTGATAAAGTAAATGCTTACTTATATAATTACAAGGGTGGAAAATGTGTCATAAAAACGGGAACTTTAACAGATGGTACAAGTACTGGCAAAAATTGTTTTCCAAATCCCAAAATAATAAGTTCAATATCACAGAGCTATTTTTGTTGCGGCAATTCTCTTTTAAAGTTGTCTTAATGTTCCGCAATTTCCGTTTTTCTTTGCTCTAAAATGAATGGAACACAAAACGCAGAATGAAAAAGACAAAAAGTTTCTAAGCACAAGCTCCGTACCTATTATCACTCTTCTTTCACATCTCTCCAACAAACTCAATAGTTGCCCAACAAAAGTTGATGTGTGTATGTTATAATGGTAGTAACATGTTTAAACATAAGGATCAAATATTCAAAAAGCGTCAGAAAAGCGCTTGGGAAAACAAATTTTTTAACATTGAGAAAACGTTGGCAAAAATAAATTTTCGAAAATAAAATAAATTTTTGTTGGTTATGCCGAGATTCGATCCTAGGCCGTCAGATTGTCAAGAGCTCCACTCTCTAAGCTTTCTGCAAGATACCTGCGGCATTTGTTAACAGTTAACAGTAAAAACGAATTCGAATTAAAATTTTTCAAGCTTGTTTAAGATTTAAGCCAAATAAAATGGATTTTAAGTGTCTGTTGATGTAACACGGATCCATCACCAGAGACAAAAGAGCAACCAAAACAATGGACTTAAGCTGGCGGATTACACAGGTATTTTAATGATCGACTATCTTTAAAAAGGTAAAACGATAAATTTTGGATCAAGTGAAAGTGAAAATTTGAGAAAAATTACCTGGTTTACAACACAAAAAAAAAAAAAATAATTTTTCATCAAGACAACACACCACCACACAAGAGTGTTTTAATAATGGCAAAAATTAACGAATTAAAGTACGAATTGCTTGACCACCTGATTAAGCTCCCTGTGACTTCCACCTGTTCCCAAATCTAAAAAAAAAAATACTTGCTGGCAAAGGTTTTGCCTCGAATGAAGATATAATTGCAATTGCTAGAATTGCTTGAAAACACTTGTTCTTAGTGTATTAAAGTTACAGGAGATTATATCGAAAAATAAACATAATATTAAAATATTACTCTTGTATTTTTGTATTTCATTTTTTGGATATGAATGCGATAATAAGTTGTTCTGTAACCTGTTCTTCGAATTTTTACTTTTTTCTGGGTGAATTATAACAACTAGATTACCGTTGGTAGTGTTAATATGCCAGACGTGGCATAAAATTTGTTGAAATTAATTTTTCAGCTTTACAAAAAATAGCTTTTTCACAAACAAAAAAGTTTTGTAAAATAAAATTATTAATAACATAACCAACAAGGCTATGCCTGTAACCGGGCCAGTGTTATCATAATAGCACAACTAACGGTCAGCCAGCAATTATCATTTACTTACGTTTTTAGCTTATATTTTTAGACCGCTAATTTATGTTAACATTTATGACTGGGAAGACTAGCCCCATTTTAAAAATCAACACCTTTTTCAAAATAATATTTGATAGCAAATTCGACCTGGGCGATTTCAGGCTCGTGTAATTAAAAAATTTTATTTGTTGAAATCTTACAAAAAAAAAGTGGATGTGACTACAAAATACGCACAACAAAATTACGTTATGTTTGGTTATTACTCAATGCAAGATTTTTTTTATCATTATTTCTTTTTCCATTATTTATTTTTCAATTCCAATACAAAATACAGACTTTCAGTAGGAGTTGATATTTTTAGTTAAATGTAAAATTGTTTGTTTTCTGTTTCTAAAAATAGAAATTCAAATAAATCCTTTTCGTTTTTTTATTTAAATTATTTCAAACAAATTACAAGAAATTTTTCACATATACGAATATAGAAAAGATAAATATGAACGTGTGTGTGTGTGTGGTGTTTTGTAATTACATACAAATAAAAAAAAAACATTCAATTTGAAAAACAAACTAAAAAATCGTTTTATTTAACGTTTTGTCAGTTAAAAAAATTGATGATTAGTTTTAACGAATTTTGATTGTTTTCACTACTTTTGTCGATTATTAAGCTATGATTGAAAATAAACAAAATGGGCTGAATATATTGAAAAAATCAGTAGTCCTTTTTTTTGATTGTATTTTCGATTAATTTAATATTTTATATTGTTAATAACGAAGTAATATTGTGATTGTATATTTAAAAATAACGTTTGGCTAAAAAGTTCGTAGGATAACTTAAAAAAAAAATATTTTTGATAAAATTTGATTTTATCATTGGCGATACCATGATTATGTATATCGGTCATACACTTTTTCTATAACATTTTTATAGTACGATTTGTCTCTAGGACTCAGTTTTGGCGATTACTTCTTCATCGACGATAAATTTCTTACCAGCGAGCATTCTCTTGAGATCTGAGAACAGGAAAAAGTCGCTGGGGGCCAGATCTGGAAAATACAGTGGATGCGGATGCAATCCGAAACCCAATTTACATAATTTTGCCATCGTTTTTATGGACTTGCGACACGGTGCATTGTATTGATGAAACAGCACTTTCTTCTTCTTCAAATGGTGCCGTTTCTCGGATCTTTCGTCCTTCAAACGCTCCAATAAATTTATACACGTGTCTTCCGAAGGTTAGGGCTAATTAAAAATCATATAGATTCCATACTAGTAGCGACATCTATGTGTCACCCTACTAGCTTTTCAGCCAAACTTATGTCTAATGTTTAGTGAGCAAAACGAATTGTTAACTTATTAATAAATTTAAACATTTTGTTACACTAAATTTGCCATAAGATCGAAATTTATCCATGGAATTACTCAAAATACATCTTGTTTTATTTATAAAAATGTGGGAAAATCAGTTTTTGATCTTGTGATATATTATTTTAAAGAATTTTAAAACTTCCTAAAAACTTGAAAAACTATTCTATACAAAAATTTTACTACATTTTAGAGGTCAAAAGAAAATTTTCATTATTCTGTAAACTAGTGTAATGTTATTTTGAATTATTCCGGGCTCGAATTACGGTCTCCGTGATCGTTATTTTTTAATCGAAATTAGTTTTTAAAACATTTAAACGATATTTTTCCATCAGCTATATTGTAGTTTGGTCTTAGATTGGAAATAAAAGTTAAAGATGATTTTTTAATTATTAGTATTATTGTTGTTACATATGAAAAAAAAACAGTTTTCGAACGGTTTCATTCGATCACGAATGCCGTAATTCGACCCCTGGAAGTAATATATAATGGAAGCTTATGATTTTAAGTAACCATAAAATCTGCATTATATATTAAAAGTTTTATGTTGTCTTCAATACTCTTAACAACTTATTACTTTTTTTTTTTAATTCACTTTAAATCAATTATATTAAGTAATGTGAACATAAAACAATAAAATTATCTTCAACTCAAAATAGCAAAATCTAAAGAAATGTGGTGCTTTGTTAAAAAAAAAATTCTCCATTTAAAGCTGAATAATATGAAATAAATGGAATTTTATACTCTTGCTAGTATTAAAGTTTATTGGTAGGAAGTAGAAAACAAAAAGAAAAACTAGTGTAGGAAAATGAAAATAAAAACTTATTGAAAAATAAAAAACTGGAACAGTAAAGCAAAGAGTAGAGATGAGAAGCAAATAAATACTAACGAGTACTTTATTGCTAATGCTTGAATTTATAAATGTATAGAAAAGAGAAAAAAAAATTGTTAAACAAATGAAACCAACTACTTGGAACCCCAAGACCTACAGAATTCTATAGATTATGTACTAGAGAGTAATAATAAATAAAAGCCAACTCATAATGAAAACAAATAAAAACAATGGAATAAAAAAAATGTCAAACCATAAATTAACGATAGACTTTTATTTAACAAAACTTGAAACAAAACTTTATTTTAATACGAAAAATAATGAAAAATTACAAGTATCACAAAGTTGCGTTTACATTACGCTCGAAATCTAGCTTAAATGAGATTTCGAGCATAATGCAAACGCAACCATATACTATACTATATAATTTTTATTAATAATTAATTATATTCATATTAATTCGTATATTTATGGTAAAACCAGAACTAAACATATCAAACTTTTCATTTGCATACGCCCTACAAATAATATACGAATTTATATGAGTACACCTATTGTTATGTATACAAATTTATATGTAACAGTGGTTTAAAATTGTGGTTTGGATGGAAGTAATTAATTAGCAGACTGATAAATCACTATGTTTTTTTTTTACTGTAAGATAGAAGCAATCTTCTTTTGTTGCATCTTTTTTCTTTGACGCACAGTGGTAATATTTCTATTGAAAAGTTCTTTCAATTGAGCATTTTTATTGATGAATTTAACATTGGCTTTTTATAGGAAGGTAGCATTCTTTTTTTGGGTTTATGATTGTGCCAACCATAGTCGTACTATATTATGGTTATCACATTATGATAATAAAATATCCATAATTTTACCATAATATTGACCCTACAGTTATATAATCCAAAAATTACCATTTTATGATTCTAAATAAACATATGAACATGACTTTATCATAATATGATTGCATGTAATCATAGTATGCTCAAAATGTTATTACATTATGGTCCCCATTACTATATTATGATTTCTGGATTATCATAATATGATCCATATAAAATCTTTTTATAGAATCTTTTTGACAATAAATTGATTATTGTAAATAATATTACATGTGTAAGGAATTTTCGAAAAAAACCCTCAAAAAAAAATCTTCTAAAGTTTCAAAAAAAATAAACTGGATCTTTATAGGTCAATTGATGAAATGTTTTAATACCACATGAAAGGTATTTTCTACCCATCTGATATTTGTCCAGTTTAAGTAAACAATATATGATTGTTTTTTTTTAAGACATTTTGGTTCTTATGAAAACAAGAAAATATTATGAATGAACATGTCAAAGTCATGTTTTATTTGATTTATAATTATTCATTGATTGTTGCCAGCATTTTATGGTTGCATAATTATCATATTTTTTATAATCAGAATTTTTGTTACCACAGTATGGTTACAGCCAATCATGTTATAAAATAGAAGGTGGCAATCATAAAATTGTGAAATATTTGCTATAATTATGATGGTAGCGACCATGTTGATGGTTAGACAACCAATAATATGGTTGTGACAACCATACCCAATTGCAGCAAGCACAATATAGTAGCAGTGATCATGTTGCAACCATGTTTTTTCTCTGCGTGCTGTAGCGTTTGGAATTTGTCCACATACACTATTATTAATTTCTGTTGATTTTTAGCCAATTTATTGTAGGAAACTGTACTCCTACTATAAATGGGGTAAATTTACTTTGTGTGCGTTAACAAAAAAAAAAAATACACCATTATGCGTAATATTATGCACACATAAAGTGTAAATTTACGATGAAATTGCTTAAAAATTTAAGGAAATTTTAAAATTACTTTGTAAATTTACTAAAATTGTGTGTAAAAAAGTTTGTTCTAAGAGTAAATATACTCCTAAAAAACTAAAAATGCATTTCTGAATGCTAAATAATTCCAAAAAAATGCGTATATTTACCAACACGCATATTTTAAATTCAACTGCACAAAAAACTTTATGTAATAAAAAAAATAAATTTATTTTAATTATACACGCAGAGAAAAAACATGGTTGCAATATGGTCACTGCTACTATATTGTGCTTGCTGCAATCGGGTATGGTTGTCACAACCAAGTTATTGGTATTATAACCATCAACATGGTCGCAACCATCATTATTTAGTAAATATTTTACTATTTTACTATCATTATTAATTCAAGGTTAATTCAGCGGCAAGGTATTGGAAACTGGAATACTGATTTATATACTACTGGAGGCCTCTTAAGTGAAATGCTGATTATTAATTAAAGATCCTTATAACATACGAAGAATCATAAAGAAATGTTTTCTTTCTATGACAAGCACATGTTAAATATATCGATGAAAATGCTGAATTGGAAAGGCTTTTTGATAAAAATAGTTTTGCTGGGTATAAGTTCTTAGCTCCAGTGGTTTGGGCTAAATATTGAGGAGGCATTTTTTCCTTTTTAACCCCGTTTTAACCACGTTCTTGGTGAAGATTCCTAAAAGAACATGTATTTTAAATTTTGGGTTTCCAGACAAAACAGTTTATTAAGGACATCAATGGGAAGATTATTGCTTTTTAAAAATTCATTTTTATTACGTTCCTAGTCAAAAACTCCAAAAAGCACCTAATGATTAAATTAGTCAGTACTCCAGTGAATAATTATTTTAACTTTTAGATTTCTAGACAAAGGCATTTGAGCAGGTTGTTAAGGCGGGGATGTTGCCCGTTTAAAACCTAATTTATACCGCGATCCTGACCAAAATACCGAAACCTACTCTTTCGCTGAGTAAGCCAATTTTATGAGCAAATTGAAATATTTATTTAAACTTTTATTTATACAAACATTTTAGATATTTTTCTATTGATTCTGAAAGTTTCAAATTGTTGCTGGGCTTTGTTTTGGACCAGAGATAAGTCAAGGTATGATCTGATTCCAAAAGAGAGAAGCAATAGAATAACTAACCTAGATGTACTTCGTTTTTATCAGAAACTCTAATAATTTTAACAGCATTTTTGTACTTTTTGTACTTTTTGAACGAGTGTAAAGAAAATGTTTTTCTATCAATTGAAGGTAAAAAAATTCTCAAAGAAATATAATTTTTTTATATTTTTTTATTGTCGCCAACGGGTATCTTCTAGAGGCAACCGAAAGACCGGTTAGACGAGTCTTTTTATACCGTTGATCGCAATGAGTTAAAATTTTGTAGAAACAATATAGACATAATTTGGACTCAAGATCGAACAAATTTATTTAAGTTGTGAAGCAAAAATGTTCCGAAACTGGCGGTTAAATTTAGAAGGTTTTGCGATTTTATGAAAATGCCACGGTCTTTTTCGATCCCATGTACGTAGTCTTTATAACTTGGTACACAATGGACTAAAAATTTGCAGAAATAATCTAGACGTAACTTTGACTTGGAAATGCAAACTTTTTTAAGCTGTGGAACAAGAATATTCCGATACTGGCTTTTGAATTTAAAAAGTCCTTAATTTTTCATACATTTATATGAAATTAACACGGTTAGTTTCGATCCCATGTCCACCGTTTTTCAGAATGGACTAAAACTTTAAAGAAATAATCTAGCTGTTATTCTGACTGGAGCTGTAAACTTTTTTTAAGTTGTAGAACAAAAAAATATTTCAATATTGGCTCTTAAATATAGAAAATACTGTATTAGTCAAACATTAGCATGAAAATGTCTTATTGCAAAAATAATCTGCATAATTCTGACATCAAATTTATAAAAACTGTAGAAATTTTTCTATTATTTAATTAAAAGAAAAAAGTATTAAAAACGTACATTTGGAAAAAGTACTACAACCCGGTTAACCGGGTGGACCGTAAAGACTGGGTAAATACCGGTCGACCGGTTTTAAAACCGGTTATGGGTGGCTTTAGTATCTTCCCGTCAGGATTTGAACTTGCGAGCATCTGTTTGGAAATAATCTGTATCAAAATCACATATTACAATCACTTTTAGAGCAATAATGCCCTAGAGGTAATCAGATTTTTTTAAATTATTTTAATGTTGTTTAGAATTACTTCTAAAAATGCTGTAAAAATATACTTATGGATAATTCGGAAGCAATGTAAGAAGTGGTTTTTTTTTAAATTGGTTCACAATTTCTTCTAAAAAAGCAGTAAAAAAAGTTTAACGAATACTTTGGAAGCATATTGTGTTTTGAGGACTATGGCAGTAGCGCCTTTTAGGTGATAAATTAGCAGGTGCAGACATTTACCCAAAACATTTTCAAAAAATGTCTGTATTTTTTACGTTTTCTAAAATGATGCTGACAAACAGACAATTTTTTTTTTGCATCACAAAAAATATTTCAAATATTTTCATTTCGAACATTTTCACAATATTTTTTTTTTATTTGCGCTGAGTAACATCTTATGTGTCAGCATAACAGGAATTTTCTCTAATAAAACTATTTTACACATGTTAATAACGAAAAATATTTTTGGCACGACGGTGATTTAGTCCACGAACTTTATAACTCAAAACAGCATGGTCTAAGGGTCTAGACCGAACAAACAATACGTTCCGTTTGCATACCGTATTTCGATCCGTCATAAACGGAATCCAACACCATTTACGTACCGTTTTTCTGTATCCGCAGAAAACGAATTTTAAGGAACATCTTCTGAATTCGAAGCCCTTAAAAAAGGGAGTTTTCTATTAAAAGTTCGTCAATGTCGAACAGTTTACGGATCTGAATGCGAATCGTTTTCATACCGTGTTTTTTAACAAAAAAGGATTTGTGTAAATGCTTAAATTTTTTAATTTTTAATATAAAATTTAAATTTATTTATAAAGACATTGAAATAAAAAATAATATAACAAAACTTTTACAAATTTATTTAAATACGGGGTGTTTTTTTTATGTTCAAGGACGATGTTTTTTGACCACCATTTTTGTTTGGTTGACATTTGTCAATTTAATTTGTTTAATTTCGTTATGTATTTGATAGTTGTGCAGAGCAACCGATAACAATTAATTATGGAGCATCCAATGCACCAACAATATGTTGAAGTTAAAAAAACATAAAAAAATGTGAAAACTCCCAGTTTTGGCGAAATAAAATTATGAGCGACAAAGCAAATTTTGACTTGGCTGCCTTTGATAATAAACAGAATAGCCGCTACTGGGGAACTTGTAATCCTCAATTGACACACGTTTACAACCTCGTATTTTGCCAAAACTTTTGCCCGGCCGCATTATGTCAAAAAAAGGAGATTTCGATTGATCCCCTTGATCTCCTAATTTTACTGCCACCGACTACTTTCTTTGGCGGTACTTGAAGGGAAAGGTCTACGGCAAGAAGCAACTACAAATCAGATGCAACATTATTAAAGAAATTGGACCAAAAGGCGACCATTTAGCCGCTATTATATTTCATACATAATTGTTAAAAACCAAACGTTCATGCAATAAAATACGTAAATCACAAAATCGTATTATTAAAAATATTACACCGTTTAAGTTTTATCAAAAAAAAAAAAACATCGGCTTGGATCAAAAGAAAACGCAAAACGGAGTCAAAACGTATGCCGTTAATATTTCGCTTACGTGTTCCGATACGTACTTACGGAACGTAAGCGTACAGTAAAAGCAGGATTCATAAATCTGTACGTGCCGAAGAGTCCGTAAAAATGTTTCTTGGGTAACATTATAAAACTGCTTGTATTTTTGTCGTTTAGCTGAACGGATAAGGCGATGAACTACCGAACAGAGGGATTCTGGTTCGAATTTTGGTGAGTGTGTTACAAAATAAAAAACTTTTAATTTTTAATAGAATAAAATTTATTACAAAGAATAAACTAATAATTTAGTATTGAAAGTAGGGGAGGACAAAAAATAAATGTAAAAATATTTTTTTTAGCAGTTTTAAAATATTAAGGTCGTTGATAACAATTCTTTAACCCTTGCTGGAAGTGTCAGTGATAACTTTGTTAAGATATTCCATCAGTTGTTCACCAAAGTGACCAAATAATGATAATTGAAGCGGAGCCACGAATAACGTTTTAAGCGACAATTTTTACAAAACCCATTTTATTCAGATGACCGTTAAAATAACTCTGTTTTATGACTTAAAAATGATATTAGGCAAAATTATGCAGGATTTCGTTGTCAAAATGCAATATAAACAAGTCAGTTAGTTGTAAACGTTTTTTTCGATTTCTCAACAATTTTAATTTTGTCGCTACAACGTTATTCGTGGCTCTGCTTCAATTGTCCTAATGACTTTTTTAGCTGTACCGTTAGAATGAAAAGTCCCATATATAGATTCTGAAAGCTGAAGTTCTAATCTAGCATAGTTAAGTGAAATGTTAATTAGTAGGATTAGTACCTGTGAAGATTTATGCTAATAACTATTTTTTCCCCAAATTAGAGTTGTTCTGGCAAAGTTTTCAAGAATACAAAGGTAAATTTTTACCATATTGTTTATGAATCTATTTTTTTATTTTGGAGAAATATTATTCCTATAAAAAACTCCTTCGAAGTCATTTTTATTCAACTTCAAAACTGCTATCAATTTTTTGATTGTATTTTTTTATTATCCACGAAATTTCATTAACGATTTACTGAAAACAAGTGCCACCATCTAAGGTCAATAAATTCTGTTGGTATTAGCAATCAACTCAACAACTATAATGAAAGTTATTAAAAAAAATATCTTCAAAAAACTCACACTTTCAAACCACTGTATATTTACATTGTATACATTTTATATAAATATATTTAAACAAACAAAGAAAAAGTAAATTTCATATACTTACTTTTGTTTCAATCGCTCTCGTTTCATGATCCTGGAAATGTAATTTTAATTTTGATTTGCCATCATCACTGGAGCCTCGTAATTGTGAGAATTTATATTGCCACACTATGGCGGAATCAGCACCCTCAGCTAATGAGAAACCAGTTTGCCAGTCTAATGTTAGTCCGCCACTTTTACCATGATGTGATACAGCAAAAGTTTTACGCTGTAAAAAAAACGCAAAAATATGGTGTCGTTGGTTAATTTATAATTGCAGATGTTTGTGTTGTCGCCATCGTGGAGGATGGAAAAAACACACAAAGTTCTTTGTGATTTGGTTTCTAACATAAAAAGCATACAAAAATATGATGATGATAAAATTGTTTTTATATTAAAAAAAACATAATTTAACGAACGATGAAGAATTATTATTAAGTAGGTTACAAACAAGCAAAACGAAATCTGAGTTTATCTTTTTAATGTATAAATAAAGTTGACAACCAATAAAAATAAATACATCTGCAAATTTAGTATAAAACCAAATGTCTGAGCAGGATTTAAATTAATTTTCTGAAGTTTATAATGAATATTTATTGGTGGTAAAAAGAAAAAATTTATGAAATATTGTTAAACGCTGTTAGGGTTTTGTATTAAGTTAATAGTATATAATTCTCTTTATTAACTTTTATGAAATACAATTTATGGATAGAGACAGCAACATAAATTTTTCAAAGGAATATCTGAAGTAGGTACAATTTTTTTTTCATGAAATATGTATTACTTTTAACACATAATAAATATGAAATATTTACATTAATAGGTCTGAATTTGGACCGATTCCTACCAAATTCAATAGGGTCCTGTGGAATCTTATGTACTAAATTGGTCTTCCTTGCATGATTTCTGAAAAAGTAAAAACTCAGTTCGGATACTATTCTTGTATTACAAGTGAGCTTCATGGCTATAACGTCAATTTTGTTTCCTCACTTTGTTTTTATTCTCTAGTACGACCGCTAAGGTGTCTTCTAAAATAGCAATCATTAGTTGTTATGATGGCAAATTAAATTTAATTTTGGAATAAATTGCATGTAAAGGGTGTCCCAAGAAGAACGCAATTTTTAAATTTTAAATAAAACACAGATATTTAAAAAAAAATCGTGAAACTTTATTATATCGTAAAGTAGACAGAATGAGGTTATGTATGGAACAATATATCGTGCAGATGGCCGCCGCGGCTTTGCTGGCATGCACGCGATCTTTTAATGAAATTTTCAATGACCGTTTTGCATGAATGCTGCGGTATTTCATTAATGCAGCGTCCAATTTCCTCTTTTAAGGCTTGAGTCGTCGTCGGCTTATTCGCGTAAACCATCGACTTCAAAAAACCCCAAAGAAAAAAATCTAATGGTGTTAAATCGCACGATCTAGGCGGCCAATTCTGATCTCCAAAACGCGAAATAACACGACCGGGAAATGACTGATGCAGCAATTGAATTGTTTCTCTGGCTGTATGACATGTGGCGCCGTCTTGTTGGAACCACATGCCCTCCACATTCATTTCTTCAATTCTAGGCAAGAAAAAACTGGTTATCATTTCACGATACCGAACACCATTGACTGTTTGCGCTTGACCTGCCTCATTTTCATAAAAAAAGGTCCAATGATTCCTCCAGCCCAAAAACCACACCACACAGTGACACGTTAAGGATGCATTTGCTTCTCGTGAATCACTCGAGGATTTTCCTCACCCCAAATGCGACAATTCTGCCTATTGACGAAGCCATCAAGATGAAAATGGGCCTCGTCACTGAAGATGATTTTATCGGCAAAATCAGAATTTTCATGTTGTCTCTCCAATACCCAATCAACGAACTCCCTTCGCTGTCCATGGTCAGCTGGCTTCAGTTCCTGAGTCAATTGAACTTTGTATGCATGAAGATGCAAATCTTTCGTCAAAATTCGCTGCAAAGTGGATTTGGAGACACCAATTTGCTGAGCTTGGTGTCGAATTGAGGTGGATGGAGTTTGAGCGATATCATCACGTACAGCTGCGACATTTTCGGTCGATCGGCCTGGTCGATGGCGCGTTGTTGTCTTTACATCACTAACAGACCCAGTTTCGGCAAATTTATCCATTAATCTCTTTACCGTTGACTCTTTTGGAGCATTATTGTGACCCCAAATTGATCGCAATTTGCGAACTGTAGCCGCAAAACTTTCACCATTTTGGTAAAACAATTTCACAATGGGAATGCGTTGTTCATTCGTGTAGCGCTCCATTTTTACTAACCTCGTACCTTCTACTAGCAAACAATAACAATTGTTCAAATGTCAAACAATGACACTTCGAATGTTGCCAGATTTAAAAATTGCGTTCTTCTTGGGACACCCTTTATATGTTGTGACTGCAAGAATTGATTTCAATAGATCTTCCTTCTTAATAGGAAAGGAGCACGACGGATCAAACAGTTAGATTTGACATCAGGGTTTACACCGACGTTTTAAAGATGAGTTGTGGGAAATTATCTGAGGTCTTCTTTGGTGATTACGACATACAAGACCACATTAGGTTACCTAAACATTGTAGTACCTTTCAGGCGGATATTCTGGACATCAGGGAATTGTGCAAACTCATGCGTGCGGTTGGAGCTCGGGGAACCGCAAATTTCTTTGTCAAAAGCCAGGCGACACCTACGTCCCAGAACTCGTGTTGGGTTATCAATGTTTCAACTTTAAAAGTAAGGTTAAATAAAACACACATAATGTTATGAAACTGTTATTTCAGTATAATGCTTTGACCTTGCCATTACGTACGAAATACAGTGTCTATTAAATGACCGCCTCTAGATTAGTTGCAGCAGTCGATCTTTTTGAGGTAGTTTTCGATTACCTTTTCGCGCATTTTGGGCGGTTTCTCGGTGATAACTTGACAAATGTTGGTTTTCAAATGTTTCCCGGTGATAACTTGACGAATTTTGTTTTCAAATGTTCCAACGATAGGGGATTATTCGCGTAGCCACTGCTTTAGACTTTATATGAATGGAGGTGCAAATCCAAATGCGAAATACGCCATAATGAGCCATAAGATAGGCCCAGTTGCTGAGAACGCCATAGAATCGACAAATTCGGTTTATCCGCCACACTTTCACTAACAGAAGCGATATTTTCGGCAGTGCGCACTTTTCGATGATACACAGGCCTGACCATATTTAAAACGCTTCCAGTCTCTTCAAAATTTCTTTATAACCTTTCCAATTCCTTGCTCAGTAGGTCGATTATGACGACTTTTGAACCACCTCTTTCGTAGAAAATGGCAAACCTTTTACTAAATAAATGACACTTCAGATGACAGATATTTAACAGTTGACAGCCTTGGCTGACTGGTGGTTTTGCAATCACTAAATGCATAGCCCGGTATATTATATCTTCTATACTCGTCGGTAAGTGTAAAGAAGAAATATCTGGGCTAGGTTTCGAATCACTGTTTACGTTGGTATAGGTCCAGGTCACACTGACTCTTACGGTATTGGGCGGGGGGGGGGGGGGGGGGGGGGGGGTGGTGGGTGGGGCAGTTAGCAGTGGTAGGGTTTGCCCTAGCGATGTCAGTCGCACCACCGCTGGTAACCATTTAGGATAATATATTCGAGCACTATCCCCGGAAGGCGAGGGGCAAATGGTGTGGAGTGGACACATGTAGAAGAGCAAGGCTCACGTAGACCCACAACGATCTAGGGCGTACTTAATCTAAGTAGATGAAGAAGAGATATGTTACGAGACTGACGGCCATGCTGACTAGCCACTGGCTGATAGTTAGGCATGGCAACAGACTTGGGCGGGTGCGCGATGAACAATGCCTTATTTGTGTCATAGCGGGCATAGAGGAAATGATAGGCCATCTTCTCTGTGATTGCCCGGAACTGCAGGGCATCGGACATAGAATTTTGGACGATCAAATATTGGACAACAGAGGATTTAGGAATAGGAGATAACAGTCAATTATCTAAATCTTTCAGGTTGGGCATAGTTCTTCACATATTAGCCTACTTCAGGCCTACCACCATTTTTTCTCAAATTAACTAATCAGAAACTACAGTCGTGTGAAGGCGACAAAATTGTTTTTAAATATGGGGGAAAACATCTTAAGTATGGGAACTTTTAAAACCGATATCTTGGGATCAGGATGAAACTTGCTGAATCCTATTGGGTAGTAGTTATAACACAAAATTTTAGCGGGATCCGTTTAGGATTCTGCGAATTGGAGGGTGTTGAATTTTGACATTTTCGTCAAACAGCCCTGTTTTTGGATACATATAACTTATAACACAGAGAAAACAGATTCATTGTAATAACGGATTTTTTTTACCAACCGAATGGTTTGGTTGGAGCCACCGATACACTAAAAATAGTTTGTAAGTTAAAATAACTGAAAATATCGTTTAAAAGAAATGATATTTCATTTAAAAACCGGTCTACTTAATTTTCATTTAAATTAAATGCCATTTGTTAGTTATATTTAAATGTTGATTAATCAACTTACACATCCGTAAGAAATAAACGATATAATCAGTTAAAATAAATGTCAAAATTTTACCTACCAATTCTTAAAAAATAAATGTTTTTTTCATTTATTTGAAGTTATTTCCGTTTTTGTATTTTTTTTTTTTTTTAATATACTCGTACAATAAAAAATGTATGTATGCATATGAAGCTATGAACACTTTTTGTGTGAAGGTGTTTGTGTATGTATGTGTGTTTATGAAGTTCTTGTAATTTGTATTGAAAAATTTTGTATATATTGAAATTTTTTGAATATTTTTTTTGAAACAGACAGCAAACAAATTTTAAATTTGTACTAACTGTTACGGACACAAATAAACCACAAGTTTCCGTTTTGTGGGTGAATTTTTATTAAATTTCAAACAAATGAAAAATAAATGAAACTGAAAAAAATGGTAAATGATAGTAAATTATTTCGAATAAATGTATAAAAAAGTTAATATAGATATTTATTTTTAAATGAAACTACAAACAGTTAACTACATAATATTCTGAGTGTATATATGCTTGTTGTAATCAAAATTCGGTTATTGCAACAGAATTTCGGTTGAAAGCAAATAATTCAATTGTATCAGGACAAGATTTCGTTGTGATAACTAAATAATTCCGCAACTAAAATCTTCAGTTGGCTAGAATTTGGTTGTTACGATGAATTTGTTATCTCTGTGCAGATATTTTGTCCAAAATGATTTCTAGTTTTTTAATCGTTTTTTTTTTTAAAGAAAATATAATTTTAAAAAATTTGACTTTTTTTTTTGCAAAATGGGTGCTTCTTTAATTTTTTATACCCTCCATATGGTGAGGGTATATATCAGTTTGTCATTCCGTTTGTAATATGTCGAAATATAGGTTTAAGACCCCATATATTAGTGATCCTTATGCAATTTTAAGTCGATTTAGCGATGTCCGTCTGTCTGTCTGTCTGTCTGGATTTTTGGACATCCTCCCGATCAGTTTGGTATTGAAAATGAGCAAAATCGGTCCAGCGGTTAAAAAGTAATGGGTGAAAATGTGAAGATACCTCTAAATTTTCCATACAAATTTGTGTATTTTAGTACAATTTCATAGTAGCGACTGGTATATAATATATTTTCTCATATTTTTTCACCAATCGCTTAGAAATTAATAATATTTTGTACACCTCAAATATTTTTCACCACTAAAATTTTTTTTCACCACAAACAATTTTTTTTAACCTAAAAAAATTTTTTCACAACAAAATTTTTTTCACGTAAAAAATTCGTTTCCGCATCTAAAAAAGTTTTTCACCTCAAAAATTTTTTTCACCTCCATAATTTTACTTCAAAAGTTTTTTCCATTGTTTGTATCAAAAACAATAGAGAACATTGGTGGAGGGTATTCAAAGATTCGGCACAGCCGAATTTAAGCCTTTTTTACTTGTTTTTATATTTTTTTAAGAAAGCTTAGATCTTCTCCTTTAAGATGTGTTTATCTATCATAATAAACGTTCAGTAAATCGAAACAACGGTTTTTCAATTTTTGATATATGCACCATTTCGGGCGTTGTGGAAAAAAATATGACCCCCTAAAAATTATTTCTTTTCTATTTTCCAAAGTCGGCACCCTCTAAGCAATCACAAAATTCTTAAAGAAGAAGACCTGAGCTTTCTTAATAAAATAATAAAAAAAATCAAAAAGCACCAATTTTACAAAAAAAAGTCAAAAACATTTTTGCCTTTGCAAAAAAAGTCAAAAAAGATTGAAGAAAAAGTTATCGAAAATATTTTGGATAAAAGTTTCCAACTAGAATAGATAATTTTTCATAATTCAACACCCTTCGACTCGTTGACCTCCTTGACCAATCCCGCTGAAATTTTGTGTCATAACTGCTGTCGTATATCTACATTTACTCAAAGTTTTTAAAAGTTTTTATAAAATGACGTTTTAATTATGAAATACTAGTAAAGCAAACGAATATACATAATTAAAAAAAATAACAACAAACTAAGTTAAACTCCTAAAGACAGTTAAGACACAATTTTCGCGTTATGCAATGCCATTGGAATGTGTTGCCATTTTTGCAAATACGATCGTGTGTCACTTTGATATTGAGATTCGCGAACACATGCGAATTTATAGTAAATAACAATGAACCCCGTTTAGAATGCAGAAGTAAGATTTTGGAACTCAACGATTAAGTGGATGATTTTCCATCAAAATTAATCATGAGCGATGAGCTCTTTTTTAATTTAGCGGCCACGTCAATAAACAAAATTATGGCATAATTCATGAGGCACTATTACACCCTCCCGAAGTCACCGTGTGATTCGGAGTTATGTGGGAAAATATAATTGGACCTTAATTTATGAAGTTGTAATGCTATTACTTTGAACTGGGACCGCTATTGAGTCATGCTGACTGAATTTTTCTTGACGGAAGTTGCCGCATTTGGGGGGCTTGTAGTTAAAAGGGGATAGCGCCACTTATCTATGCGTATTTTGAAGGATGCCTTTGGACTGGACATACTCCTTCCTCTGGGGATATTTGAATTCGTTGGCATCCTTCCTTCGTGGGTATACCAGCACCTTGGAGGAATTAATAAAAACAACAAACAATTAAGCCGAAATTGACTTCATGGCACCAGAAATGCTGCGAACAGTTATGCAAAATGTAATGAAGCAAAAATTTATGTGCCAATAAATATAATCAGTTAAAAACTAAATGAGGTTTCACTTTAAACAAAAGTTATAGAGAAAGAAAATCAGATGACGTTTTTTGCTTCACTTTGTAGTTATGAAACGCCCTGGATGCGTATACTTTATTTTAAATTGCATGAGCAATATAACTCATACGTCTAAGTGTTCGATAAAATCAATGTATGGAGTTGTTAATTAGAACATGAATTAAAACTAATTATTTTCTGTTTTATGCAAACACAATATTTTAGTTGTATTTTTATCATACATGGGACTAATTAATTAATCGAATCGAGTAGATTCTAATGCACAAATTTTTTTTTGGGAATTAGGCTATAATGATCGAGAAGTTGAAAATTAATCTAGAGAATTAATGCTTATAAAACAAATATATAAACTAGCGAGAATTGACGAAAATATGCCTGTCTTACGTTTAAGATTGATGCGATATGCACATTTGAAGTGAAATAACTAATATGTGAATTGAGGAAGCTTGATTTTGCCATTATATAGAAAACGTAACAAGTTTAAAAGAGTGTATAGAGAAAGTTAACTCAATGGCAAAAAAAAAAAAATACTGACGAATTTATAAACTTTTATTCGTCTCTAATAAAAAGTACAAAAATTAATTCGTATCGTAAAGAAATTACCAGTAAAAATTAATGAATTTTTAATGAATATAAATAATACCACAATGATATGAAAAATAATTTCTAGACTTAAAAAAATAGCCAAAGGATTACAAATCTTTATTTTCTATAATTCATTTGCAAAGAAATGTGATTGTAAAATAATAATAAAACAATGTTCTTAACAAATTTGCTTTATAATAATTTCAAGTAATTATTTTTCTGACCAGACACGTAATACTCTTTGAATAGAAAAAACACCTACAAAATATGAAAATTTTCTTCATTATAATAATAAAAAAGAAAAGCATTGCGTGCCGTTGCTGTACAATATGAAATTTATTTATCGATTCTCTATAAAGAATTCCTACAATATGTTTTTTTACTTATTACTTTTGTATATGAAAGAAAGGAATAGAAAATAAAATAGCATAGAATTATAAACCCACATAGTCCACAGGCGTAAAGTATCCAAACAGTCAATGAACTTTTCGAATAATGATTTAGGAAAAATATAAAAAATCATGAAAATTTTACATGTTCCAACATGAAGTGGCAATTTTCTCTCTAATTTCTTAATGCCTGCATTTCCGTTTGAACTTTAGCTCAACTTTTTTTTTTTTCTTCTATTTTGTTGTACCAAATTGAACGAACAAGAATGTAGTTTATCGTTTAAAATTAATGTTACATTATTGCATGAAAAATTTGGCTCATAAAAAAGTTTTCTTATAACTCAAGACATGATTGCGTGTTTGAATTGGTAAAATTATATGTGATTTTAATGCAGCAACAAACCCCACCGGCATAAAGTTATTAGTTTTATTACTTCGTTTTTTTTTAACTTTAGATTTCCTCAATAAGGTTTTATGTTGAAAGCTGATTAATATTTGAATCTTAATTTTAAATAAATATTACAGATTTTAAACATTTTACCATAAAAATTTGCTTTTTTCATTATTCTTGCAAAAATATTTAATGAAATTTCTTTATATTGATTTTCCTTGACCTTCATAAACATTAAACTGTATAAATTATATGTTTGTCGAAACATTTCAAACTTTTTAACATTGAGTATTTTGAAATACCATAAAACTTATTAAATATCAACAAGGTCACTACAGTAAACTGTGAATAAAAATTTCTATTAAACATGCAAACCAAAAAAAAAACAAAAAACCTGTAATACCACTTAATTAAAGTGGTAGCAGTGGTTTTGTTATTTTTTTTTTTATCAATAGTTATATTTTGTTCAACTCCTTTTCAAGACCACTGACAACAGTATGCATGTATGTGTGTTTGTGTGTGTGTTAATTCAGTTTTTCCAACTCACCCCTAATTTAATAACACTTGTTACTATGGCTGCATTCCAACTGTTTTCAATTCGCAATAATTCTTGTCGAGTCTCCACACTAAGGTAACGTGGTTCATGTCCAGCACTTTGCAATAGAAAACAATGTTGACGGCTGTCAACAGTTTCCGATTCCTTGACAACACGAAACATGGTTTGATAAACTTTGTAAACAACTAAAGCTTTTGTCAAACCGGCAACATTAAGCTGAAAAGTTAAGTAAAATTGTTAAAATAATTAAATATTAATATAAATCAAAGTTGCAGAAATAAGTATTGCAAAAGTTTGTACATAAAAGTTTTTTTTTCAAGGCCAGTATTTGTAGTTAGCACTTAGTAGGAATTTTTATATAATAAAATTTTACTTCAATAGAAAATTTTCTTTAGAAAATTTCTTAATTACCAGATTAAAAATGAATTTATATATTGGGTGTATAACTTAGAAATGTAGTATGCACAATGGTTGGCATTTCTTTTATACATGGTTTGTATTATATACACATTGGTTGAAAAGTTCCTGCGTTCACCAAGAGATGGCACTGCTAGCTCCAAACTTTTTTTCTCTCAAGTTGGTATAACTGTCCTGAGAACACATGCAAAGTTGAAAGTCATTCTGTCAATTCTTTATTTGTTTGCAAGCCATTTGAAGTTGACGTGTCATTGATTTTTTTTAATATGAAAAAAATTGAATATCGTGCAGTCATTAGATTCTTTGTTTTGAAGGGTTTAAAAGCAAAGGAAATTTATGAAGAATTGTTAGAAGTGTATAAGGAGTCCTCACCTTCAAAACGTACCGTTGAATTTTGGGCTGGTGAATTTAAACGTGGTCGTACCAGCCTTGAAGGCGATCCACGCGAAGGATGACCAAAACTGCAACCACAGCAGAAATCATTGAGCAGGTACATAATATGGTTAGTGAAGATCCAAGTTTGACTAAGCGTGAAATTGCTAATGCCATAGGCATCTCAGACGAACGAGAATAAAACCGACTTCTTGCGTCGTTTTATAACTATGGATGAGACTTGGACCTACCACCATGATCGTAAATTGAAACAATAACGTTTACAGCGGACTGAAGCTGGTGGTTCAGCTCTAACGCAGGTGAAGTCACAACGATCAGCAAAGAAGGTTTTGGCATCAGTTTTTTGGGATGCAAAAGGAATTTTGACTCTGAATATTATTGCAGCCTTTTGGATGAGCTGGATGAAAAAATTCGTGAGAAAAGATCTGAGGGTCAATTCTCGTTCTGTGAAACGGTGAAATGAAAAGTTTTTTCACGTTTTTTTTTTTCACGTACTTTTGATTCGCGTTCTGTGAAAAAATGTAAAGAAATATCAAAACGTTTTCATATGAAAAAAAAAGTGGAACGAAACAAGATTTTTTCACGATTGCACAGCACTGGCGATTCTTGTTTTGTGTAACAGTGCAAACAACTGTCAAAATATTTTCATATGAAAAAATTGTTTACACAGACTATTTATAAGTGAAATAAACATGGAGAAGATTGTAAGAGGAAAAAGGAGTATTTTATTAATTATTAAGAAAAGCATGTGGACATTGCAAACGATAAGTAAGTAGCTCAATAACCATAATCACACTTTTATAAATCCCATATTTACAGATTTTTAACTGCAGATGGTGCCAAATTTAGAGACGAAAAGTGTAACGAATTAGCGGCGAGCCTTAACAGTTTTAGTGGGACCCAAAAGGACAGTGAAAAATTGCAAAAGTATGGCATATTTATTTATAGTTTATTTATATTCTTTATGAAATTTTTTTTCTTTAAGTAATATTAGACTTCATACGCGCACCAAATATAGTTCACTTAAAGTAAGTCGATATAAATCCACGAAGTGCTTGTCGGTTGTCATCTCGAATGGATTGTGGTCAGCACGAAGTATGCGTCTCAGCACTCTCAAAAAATTCCTATAAATTATTAAATTATTTACTGCAATGAAATGCTTGTAACATCATTGTCTTACCTTTGTTCATCCGGAATTCTTTGAGTAATATCCAATAATAAAATTAATCCAGATATTTTTATATAATTATTTCAAATAAATTTTACGAACTTAATTCACTTTTGTTAACGTTTTTCTCTGTTTTGACATTTGCTTTAAATTTTGGATAACACAGTTACAAAATTTTCATGGGTACAGTGCGAATGAAACATTTTTTTCATAATACATACGAGAATCGCAATTTATGTATTTGTGAAAAGTTCGAGTGAAAAGTGCTTATGAAAACGAAAATGAAAAGTTTTTTTTCACTTCACATTATCACAGAACGAGAATTGACCCTCTGGTTTAAAGAAGAAAAAAATCATTTTTCATCAAGACAATGCACCTGCTCACAAAAGTGTTTTGACGATGGCTAAATTAAAAGAATCAAAGTAGGAAATGACTACTATCTCTTCAGAAATCTCAAAGAATTCCTTTGTGGAAAGCATTTTTCGTCGAATGAAGAGGCGCTAGCAGCCGTAGACGGTTATTTTGCAGAGCTTCCGGAAAACCATTATAAGGATGGGATAAAATTATTGGAAGATCATTGGAGCAAGTGTTTTGAGCTTCTAGGAGATTATATTATATTCTTTTATTTCTAGCGCAGGAACTTTTCAACCTACCTGTATATTGCCCATATATCAGCATATGTTTGCCACATATTTCATAGTTTTGTTATATGGTTAAAAGATCTCTTCGGGAAATGCAGCCTAAAAGCCAAACTGTTATGAATACCAAAAACCTTAGATATCCGCTCGGATGCAAATTCTCTACATAAAGGGTGTCCCAAAACACACGCAAGATTTTAATTTGCCGCCATTTGTGCAATAACGGTTTGCATACCAAAAGAATTAAAAACTACTTGACAGCTGACAGTTTAGGGTTAGTAGAAATGGAGCATTGTATGATAGAACAACGCGTTTTCATTGTTGAACAGTATTTAAAAAATAATAAAAGCTTGACGGCTGTTTGGATAAAAAAGATGGCGGCTGTTTGTAATAAAAGAGTAGATCCGAAACGTAATAAAAGAGTTGATCCGAAAAATGACTGATCAAATTAGATCCAGCAATATATTTGGGGATTTAGAAGGATCTGAATTTATCCGAAAAATTACAGATCAAATTAGACCCAACAATACATTAAGGAATAAAGTAATATCTAAATTAATCCGAAAAATGGCATATCGAATTGTATCAATTTGTATTAGTTCCAAGAATGTAATATGAACGGAAACTAGTTTATTTAAAAAACGTATAAAAAAATAAAAAAAAAAACATATTAAAATTATAAAAACACAATGCCTTCGCCAGGGTTTGATCGCGGTCTGCCGAAGTTGTCGTTATGTAAGCACTCAGTTACACACTGCTATACACAATGGCTGACTTTACTAGACTTTATTTTTCGTATAATTGTGTAATATATGCAATTGTATCTTTGGGAATTGTACGATATATAACATAATTATATATTCGACAATTTCATGGCTGAATTAATGATACTAAATTGGTGGAGTTTTAATATTATTATATAACTATATATAATATTGTGTAAAATTATATTTAATGATATCTTATTGACTAAGAAAAAATGTGAAGAAATAATTATATTTAAAACAAAAAAAAAAAAAATATATATATATAAATTTTTCCCACCCATCAAAAATTTCCAATTCTTGTTGCCCCGAAATGGTTTAAAATTTAAAAGTTTTTTAAAAAAAATTTTAATAAGGAAATAAAAATAAATAAAAAGCACAAAAAAACTTCTATTCCTGGCTGGAATCTAAACCATTGAATTGGGATCACATATAATTTTATGAAATTAAATCTTTTACCATATAAAAAATACTATAGATATGGAACTATATTTAACAATATCTTCAATTTGTTTGTACATATTGTGTCATATATAATTTTATATTATACCATATCAAAAAATAAATCTTAAATTGGAACATTTATTAAACCATATATAATTAAAGCATGTGAACGAAAATTTTTTTACAAATTCTAATGCGAATTTCGAGATGAAAACAAACAATACAAAAAAGTGCCTTTAGGTCTTAAATTCTGTGATGTGTAAACAACAAAATGCATACAAAGTTTTCAGTTTTAAATAAACGATTATGGCGTCAACATCAAAATTAGAAAAACAGCGAAAAATATTGTGGACACTTTTTTAATTAACCCTAATGCCTCCTTTGCAGCTATAGCAAGGCTAACTGGTACATACCGAGCAACTGCAAGGAACGTCATAAACCGGTTTAGGGGGACCCACTCCACTGAAAGAAAACCTGGATCTGGGCGAATTCCTGGATTTGTTAATAAAAAATTGGCGTTAAAAGTGACGAATGCACTAGTGTCTGAACCAAACATGTCGGTTCGAGATTTAGCAAAAAAGTTTAAAGTGTCTCATATGTATGTTCAAAAAGTAAAAAAAAAATATAAGCTTAGATCATACAAAGTAATAAAAGTGCGAAACAGAACAGATGAAGTTGATGTAAGAGCAAAAAAAAACGGGCCAGAAAACTATTAGAGACAGTTCTGAACAATTTTAAAGGCTGTATATTGATGGATGACGGAACATATGTCAAAGAGGATTTCAAGCAAATTCCTGGTTCCCAATACTATACTGCATATTGGTGGGAGGTGTAAAGAAAATATTTAAATACAAAAAAGTTGACAAATTTGCAAAAAAGTTCTTAGTATGGCAAGCAATTTGCAGCTGTGGGCAATTCACTAAGCCTTTTGTCACACGAGGCACATTGAACAGGCAAACGTACATAAAACAGTGTTTAAAAAAACGTTTATTGCCTTTGTATAAACTCCACTCTACTCCACCAATATTCTGGCCTGATTTAGCAACAATTCATTATTCCAGAGAAACTGTAGAATGGCTTAGAAATAATAACATACAACTTGTCGAAAAAGAGTGCAATCCACCAAACTGCCCTGAACTTCGTCCAGTGGAAAAATTTTGGGCTCATATAAAATTAATACTGCGAAAAACATCCAAGGTAGCTAAAACTGAGTTAAATTTTCACTTCAGATGGAATAAAGCAGTTAATAAAATTGGTAGAAAAGGTGTCCAAAAACTTATGAGTGGGTTAAAAGGTAAAATACGCACCTACGCATTATCTCGCCGCGAATCGTAAACTTTTTACTAGTTTTAAAAACTTTGAAGTATTGTACTTAATTTGTAATAATAATTTGAATTTTGTTATTTTAAGTTTAAATTTTATTAAAAAATAAAAATGTAAAAAATTTTTCGTTTACATGCTTTATATCTCAAACCATTTCAAAATTAATTTTGATAATGGACCATATATTATTATATCTCAAATATTAGATAGCATATATAATTATAAATGTTTCTGTATAAGCCATATTTAAGTATATATGATTCTGTATAAGTCATATATAAATATATACAGGCTCGTATAACACATTTATAATTATACAGGGTGATTCAGTCACGACCCGCCGAATTTTACCAGCGTATTCCTTGGCTCATGAAAATATGCTTATTACTACTTCATGAAAATATGCTCATTACTACCATCCCGAAATGGCAGCGGTTTGAAAATTTTCTAATTGGTGGTCGGAGGGTATAATTGCTAACTTCTGAGCCAGTGGTCGGATTGTTTTTGTTTTTGAGCTTGTGGGAAAGGTCTTTGGGAGACCTTTCAGAATCAATAAATAAAAAAATTAAAAAATTGGAAAAAAGACATAAGAACATGCACATAACCTCAGTTTGCTCAGCCAAATGGTAGGTAACTTTTTTTTCTCTTAAAAGAATCCAAAAATTTTCAAACCGCTGCCATTTCGCACACTTGCGTTTTCGAGGATGGTCGTAATGGACATATTTTCATGAAATGAGCTGGTGAAACTCAGCGGGTCGTGACTGAATCACCCTGTATAAAGTGTTATATACAATTTTATATGATTTAATATACACCATATTTTAGCATATAAATCATACATAATTTTATAATTTTATAAAGATCAATATATAAACAGATATAGTTTTATATGACAAAATATAAGGCTATTTAAAAAAAATGTATGCATTAATGCTAATCCATACTGCCATTTTAATTTTTATATGATTATATATTATTAGATAAGGCTACATATAATAATATCTTAGCTTTTTCACTTGGGTATGGAGGCCATTTGCCCGATATGCGGTATATTGCGGTATATTTTATTATATATTTTGATTTTATGTGTATTTTTTTTATTAAATTTAAATTTTGCGAGAATTTTGGGACACTTTTATAGAGATGATAAAATTTTTTAGAGTTGCTCGTGTAAAAGAGATCAGATATTATTAGATCTAATTATATAAGATCTAATAAGATCTCAAAATTGCAAACAAAGTTGAGATCTAAAGAAATCTGATCAAATCTATACAGATCTACCGCACCGAATATATTCAGGGTCAATTTGCTCTGGACATTATTAAACGTCCATCAGATTTATTAAGTAATAAAAAAATATCTTTATTGTTATATACAATTTTACTTACGTGCCTTTGAAAATGGCTATGATGTTGTACTAGATCTGATATTAGATATGGAGAGATCTAACTCCAGATATCATTATATATGACCAGATTTGCTGATATCTGGCCACGAATCACAAAATTCTCCAGAACCCTTAAAATATGAATAGATCTGGCACTAGATTTATTCAGATCTGTCCAAAAAGTGCAACACATAAGCCATATCTAATGAGATATGATTACATATGGTACCAGATATATTTAGATTCAATCATCTATAATTAGATTTAAGCTAATCTGAGCAGATCTAACGGTAATGTATTGTATATATTTATATATAATTATACATGGAAGTATATATGATCGTTTATATATTTACAAGGTGGTGCAAAAGTAATCCTCCTATCAGAAAATGCTATAAATTTTGCGATAGGCCCCTAATGTCAGTTCTGTTTTGACATTTGTGTAGTAAACACATGCGAAATACACGTTAATAAACAATGTTACGCTACACTGCTCCAGAACGCGGAATATTGGTGACTATTTATTTGAGCAATAATGAAGATGATTTTTCATAAAAAATAATCATGAGTGATGAGGCCCATTTCCATCTTAGCGGGTACGTAAATAAGCAAAATTTACGCTTCTGGGGCACTGAAAATCCGCGTGTAACCCACGAAGAGCCATTACACCCGCTCAAAGTCACTGTATGGTGTGCTGTTTTCGCTGGAGGAGTCATCGGACCTTTTTCCTTCGAAGACGTCGCGGCCAAACGGTTACTGTGAATGGTGAGCGCTACAGAACTTGACGAATTAGGATTGGAAAACATGTGGTTCCAACAGGACGGTGCACCGCCACACACTGCACGTGCCACAACCGATATGCTGAAGGATGCATTTCCCGGGCGCCTAATCTCCCGTTTTGGCGATTTGCACTGGCCAGCAAGATCGCCTGATTTGACCGCTCCAGACTTCTTTTTGTGGGGCTTTTTGAAGTCGCGGGTTTATGTCAACAAGCCTCAGACTCTTGTAGCTCTTAAAGACAATATCCGTCAAGAATGTGAGACCTATCGCCGGAAGTTTTGGCCAAAATGATGGAAAATGCCATAAAAAGTGGCGGCGGCCATTTACATGACATCACATTCTCGACTTGATGTAAAAAAATTAAATTACAGCCAAAAAACATCGGAAGGTTATTTTTGCGCCACCCTGTATATCAATAAAATGATGACATGCATAAGGTCAACCAATATATAACATAAGATATGAGTTTTTTTTTCTAAAATCCCGTATGCCTTGCAAAAAGTATTAGATCTGAACAAATATGGTTAGATGTAATTAGATATGATTAAATCTAATTTGATCTAGATCATAAATGTTATGACCAGATTTTATCAGATCTATGGAAAACTTGGTTAGTTTTATGGCCAGATATGATCAGATCTTGGATGGTGCCAAATCTGTTCACATTTGATACAATATCTGATATAAGACATTAGCCACATAAGATATTTTCGAATGGAACAAAAACTATCTTAATAAAAAAAATGAAGGTGTTTCTTAATTTTTTTTTATATGTCCATATATTTATATGTTCTGAAGGTGCCTAAACTTGGGAGACAATTGGATCTGGTATGAATTTATCTAATGAGAAACATTCAGATCTGATGTTTTTTTTATACGGAATGAGACTTATATCTTATGTATCGTTACATATAGTCACATATATTAATATATATATAGAATGACTACACAGATATACAAATTTAACTTCAGATATATTTATATATTATTTGATATAACGAGGCCATGATGGTAATCTAACTTGGATACTCTGGTTGCCAGCTTAGCTCTAGATGCAAAAATTTTGTCAGTTTGGTTAGTACGACTTAAATAGGTTGATACAACTGAAAAGTGATTTCAGCAATAAAATTCGAGTTGTACATCTGAATTTTGGTTGCAAAATCCAAAATATTCAGCCAGCATATTTGAATATGGTTGTGCTAACCGAATTTATTCGTTGTGGCAACTAAAATATACTTTTCAATTCGGTCGGTACATTATTTTTCTGTGTATAATATATGATTGCTTTGCACACAAACGAATAGTTAAGCTTCGTGTTTACGATCGTGATGTCGAAACGTACATGCATTAAGCTTTGCTTACAAAAAAAAAAAAAAAAAACACAAAAGTAATAAGTCTAAAAAAAGATTTTCAAATATATTTTAATTATTACTTTACGTTTAAAAATCATGCAATATGAGGGCAAGCCTACCTGACGTTTAGATGGCGGCTGTAGTTTAAAAAAATGGTGTGTTATCATTGATCGGTAACCCATTACTTTATTCTTGAAAATATTGCAAAAATGTAAGGAGCCATCATTACAAGGTAATGCACCCATTACCAATGTTTTGCTGGGTATATAATTCGATTTCTTTATAAATTTTATTATTATTATTATTTTTGATTTTATGTTTTCTTTGGGGATTTTTGAAAGAAAGATTGTATGTTAACAAACCAAGAACCATTCTCCAATTAAAAACTAACATCTGCTATGAAATTATGGCTATTATAGCCGAAGTTTTGGGAACATTTTCTCTATCAGGCAAATAAAATAGTTTAAAAATCGTGAAGGGTATTTTTTAGTTTCCTGTTCGTAGTTTAATAAAAAGTTTTCAGTTCTGTTAGAAATAAAGAAAATATTTATTTCGACTTTTTTTTACATTTTTTCAAAATGGTGAGGGTATATATCGGTTTGTCATTCCGATTGTAACATGTCGAAATATAGATCTAAGACCCCATAAAGTATATATATATTCGTGATCCTTATGCAATTTTAAGTCGATTAAGCGATGTCCGTCTGCCTGTCTGTTGAAATGGCAAACATTTTTACGTAGATTATTGGACATCCTCCCGAGAAGTTTGGTTTTGAAAATGAGTAAAATAGGTCCAGAGATTAAAAAGTTATGAGTGAAAATGTGAAGGTACCTCTAAATTTTCCATACAAATTGGTGCATTTTGGTACAAGTTCATAGTAGCGAGTGGCAAGTAAATATTTTCACTTGTTTTTTCACCTAAAAAAATATTTTATATTCAACTCTAGTATTTTTGACCACAAAACAATTTTTTCACCACTTCTTAAGTTTACATTATTTGTATCAAAAAAGGTAGAAACAATTTTTTTACGATGTTGGTGGACGATATTCGCAGCCGAATTTATGCCTTTTTTACTTGCTTCGGTTTCATTTATTTTTAATTTGTTTGAATTTTAATAAAAAATTATCCACGAAACGGAAATTTTTGGTTTATTTGTTTTCGTTACTGTTGTTACAAATTTAAATTTTGTTACAAAAAAAAAAAAAAATAAAAAAATTAAGTTTCTTTCATAAACACACAGACATGAGGATTAAAAAATAAACAAAAATCTATAAACCTGAAAGAATTTGAAATAAATGAGTAATCAGTTATTTTTAACGAATTGGTAGGTAAAATTTTAACATTTATTTTCAACTGTATAATAATTTGTTTTACTGTCAGTTACGATTTGCGATGTAGTTGGGTTGAGTAGTCTCTATCTCCAGCACCGCGACCAAGTTTATATATTGTGCACCCTCTAGTATTTTACTCAGTTGTTCCCCAGTGCATCCTTGAGTAGCAGTAAAATGTTCTTCACTTCCAGCTTCTTGTAATGTTCCTCCATGATATCAGGTCTGCCAAATGTGATAAATCGTAGGTATGCAAAGGCAGGACATTTAGCCATTACATGATCCATGGTCTCCGATCATGTCCCATTTAATTCAGGATGTAATTACATGGATAGTGTCCTGTGAGTGCTCTGCATAGGAGTCTTAGATTTGGCCTGTTCATCTGAAGGGCTTCTCTGCTCCTCTTTTCATTGTATGACAAGGATTTCTTTGAATGTGCCAGTGGTTTATGTTTGTTCCAATATTTAATGGATTTCGTCCTGATCAGATCCGATATCATATTTGTGATGTCCTTTTTTGTGAAACAAAATTGAGGACACGGACCTATAAATGGCAGTTCCGCACCTAGTCTCGCTTGTTCATCAGCTTTTTCCTTGCCTTCATGCCTACTGTGACCTGGTACCCAAATAAGTGTTTCCTTATTATTGGTCGCCAGTTGGTTGAGGGCTTTATGGCCCTCAGTAAATATGGCCTGCAGTAAATATAGTTGAATCTTTATCCAGATGTATGTGAGTTCTGCACCTAGGTCCGTATACACCTGCTCCAACTTAGCTAGAAGTTTTGGATCCGTCAGTATATCACTTCTGTGCATCTTCCTTCAACCATGGGGGATCAAGTTCCCATTCTTCTCTTGTTGGGATTTGAACTTTGTATTCTCTTCCTAGTTCAATCACTGGATTTATTTGATCACTACATAGTGTCATGTTCTTTATGGAACTGGTCTCGTTAAGGATCTTTAGATGGCCTTTATGGTCACCTTCTTTGAACTTAAATAGTTTGTGGAGTTCGATTGCTTGTTTCATAGCGTCTCACTGTATCGCGAGGTGTAAAGGACCCAGGTTTTACTGTCAGTTGTTTAAACAACATTTAAAAACATCAGCAACCATTTGATTTAAATGAATCGTAGGTAGACCAGGTTTTAAATGAAATTTCATCTATTTATATTTTTTGCTATTTTAACTTACAAACTTTTTTAGCTACTTATTCCAAAAATTAAAAAAAAAGAGTTAATAAAGAATTTTTTTTTTAATTTCTAACAAGTGCAATACACATTGAAGGAATTTGCGCAATTACATTGTTGCCATATTTGATGGCCTTTATATTTTACCACCTTTCATCTCTCCTCTACCGCTTTTCCAAAGAAAGCAACAAATAAATTAGTGGGAAGAATTTTCTAAATATTGTTTCTTTTTTTTAAAAAGTAAGAAACCGTAAAATGACATTCTTAGGCAATAACTGGAAAAATGGGAAAAATGGGAAAAAATGGAATTTAATGTTAAAAGTCAAGAAAAAACTTGCTCTATTTATAACCTTCAATTACAGGGTCACATTATATTTATATCATAAACTTTAATGTTCATTATATGCCAAATTTCTCATGTCATATGACATCATTGTCCTTTTTTGTGTGTATTATTGTTGTTATGGTAAATGAATTCAGACAGAGAGCAACAAAAATAAAAAACAAACGATATAAAACAACAAAATAGGAGTCTGTTTGTCTAACTGACAGACTGTCTGACTGTTTTTTTTTTTATACATTTTTTGTTGTAGTAAATTGGTAAGTTTTCAAATGTTTGCTGTTGGTCTTTTTTTTTTTTGTACAAAAAAGTTTTCATGTCAAAGATTTTGATTAAGGGCCACAATAGAAAAAAAAACGAGACACCACAAAGAAAAAAGTACTTTATGGAATACACTCAGAAAAAAAAGTTAGTAGAAAAATTTGTAAACGGTTTTTAATCCCACTTTACTATTATTGTACTGATTTTTAGTAAAAAAATATTATTTAGCAAATCTTTTTGCTATTTACATTTTACAAATTACAGAATTTTTACAGAATATCTACAAATTTTCGTTGCTAATTTCAGAAATCATTTTACAAATTTTTGAAAAGTGATTTGCTAAAATTAGCAAGAAATGGAAATGTTATTTCTAATAATTTAAACTTATACATACAAACTTAAATTGCCCTAAAATGTTACATAGGATTAAAAAAGGGATCGGAAGTGAAGATACCGACTCATGTCTAAGAAGAGGACATCCACTCAAAATAGCACTAAAAAGGGTTTTTTAGTTCTAAAAATCAGCCCTAAAACCAATTAAATTTAACCTTAAAAGTAAAAAAAATTGACTAAAATATTTTTCAAAACAGAAATTACCAAATTAAAACAAAATGATAAATTCGTTTATCTTTTAACAATTTTTAAGATTTTTAAGCCTTTGATTTTTTTTTCATATTGTATAAAACATCTTTTAAAAAATATAATCAAAATTTTTGATGCTCGATAAAAAAAATAAATCTAAAACTTTGTACTAATATTAATAGTATTTAGCAATTTTTTTTTGCTGATTTTAGCAAACAGATTTTAAATTCCACTTTACAAAAAGTCTACTAAAATTTAGTAGCGGCTACTAATTTTTCTACTAATTTCATTGTACTACACGTCAGCAGACATGTGTTGGTAAGATTAGTAAAAAATACCGCTGGGCTCAAATTAGCAGAATTTTCCGTAATAACAGCAAAATTTTCAGTTGCCATTACAGACTTTTTTTGGTGAGTGTAGATACATACTCGTACATACGATATACTATTACTTGGTTTATTTGCTTGTTATTTTTAAAATGTATGCTTAAGTAGAAACTAAATTTATGTAATAGCTCCAAAAATGTTGTGGTTTCTTTGGTTTAAGTGTGAAGGATGAAAAATAATGATAATTGTGTTATGCTGATGCTGTGTGGAAATTCAGTCTAATTAAGTTTAAATTATCAAAAATAAAAAAGTAAAGGCAAACAATTATAGACTTTGTATTAAGAAGGTATAGTCCTACAATTTTTTTTTAATTATTTAGGCATTCAAATAGAAACAATTTTAAGGCATTAAAAAGTTCGTAGTATACCAAATTTTTTTCGAACTTTTTTCTGATTTTTTAAGGTCATTGTTTATTTTTTTAATTTATTTTTAACTTTTTTGCAATTAACTAAAAATTTTAAAAAAACCAAGAAAAATTTAGAAAATATCGAAAATAAAATAAGAAATTTTATTAAAAAAGATCTTTAGCTTAAAAAAATTGAATATTAATATTAAAATAAGATCGAATAAAGTTACAGGTTGGTTGAAAAGTTCCTGCGCTCGAAATGAAAGAATACTGTTTTTGTTACGAAATATATTTTTTTATTCAATATAATCTTCTAGAAGCTCAACACACATGTTCCAATGATCTTCCAATAATTTTATCCCATCCTTATAATGGTTTTCCGGAAGCTCTGCAAAATAACCGTCTACGGCTGCTATGGCCTCTTCATTCGACGAAAAATGCTTTCCACGAAGGAATTGTTTGAGATTTCTGAAGAGATAGTAGTCATTGGGAGCCAAATCTGGTGAATACGGTGGATGTTCAAGCAATTCGTACTTTAATTCTTTGAATTTAGCCATCGTCAAAACACTTTTGTGAGCAGGTGCATTGTCTTGATGAAAAATTATTTTTTTCTTCTTTAGACCAGGTCTTTTCTCACGAATTTGTTCATCCAGCTGATCCAAAAGGCTGCAATAATATTAAGAGTTGATTGTTTTACCTTTCTGAAGATAATCAATCAACAAAATTCCTTTTGCATCCCAAAAAACTGATGCCATAACCTTCTTTGCTGATCGTTGTGACTTCACCTGCTTTGGAGCTGAACAACCAGCTTCAGTCCACTGTAAACGTTCTTGTTTCAATTTAGGATCATGGTGGTAGATCCAAGTCTCATCCATAGTTATAAAACGACGCAAGAAGTCCGTTTTATTTGGCTTAAAACGCTCCAAATTATGCTGAGAAATTTGTTTTCGATCCAGTTTTTGTTGAATTGTTAATGTGTGCGGCACTAACTTTCCAAACAGATTTTTCATACGTAATTCTTCATGTAAAATATGGAGTACTCCTTCGTCAGAGATGCCTATGGTATTAGCAATTTCACACTTAGTCAAACTTGGATCTTCACTAACCATATTATGTACCTGCTCAATGATTTCTGCTGTGGTTGCAGTTTTTGGTCGTCCTTCGCGTGGATCGTCTTCAAGGCTGGTACGACCACGTTTAAATTCACCAGCCCAAAATTCAACGGTGCGTTTTGAAGGTGAGGACTTCTTATACACTTCTAACAATTGTTCATAAATTTCCTTTGCTTTTAAACCCTTCAAAACAAAGAATCTAATGACTGCACGATATTAAATTTTTTCCATATTAAAAAAAATCGATGACACGTCAACTTCAAATGGCTTGTAAACAAAAAACGAATTGACAGAATGACTTGTAACTTTGCATGTGTTCTCAGGACAGTTTTACCAACTTGAGAAAAAAAAAAGTTTGGAGCTATCAGTGCAATCTCTTGCTGAGCGCAGGAACTTTTCAATCAACCTGTATATTATTGTCATTAAGGCTAAAGTGAAGAAGTAGAATTCTGTCTCGTGTGAGACTTGCTTGCTACTTGACCCTTTTTGCAAAAATTCTGCTGAAAGTGTGTGACTATCGTGTCGAATATCTTTAGCAGAAGCATTTTGATTTGTTAATTGCGTGTCAGTGAATTTTGCAATGGCTCAGTATGAGTTGTTGATATGATGCTTTCTGATGGACATGTGAAAGTTCCACATGGTCTGCCTAAATCTAATATATATAATTTTTAGAATTCCTTTCACTTCACAGGCTTTTTTGTACTACATCCACAAAGTATGCAGTAAGCGCCAAATCAACAAAATGCATTGCTACTTGTACGGTCCATTTAGTAGGGATATTGATTCTACATCACTGTAGCATTTGATCTAGGAGGTCCACAGGGGTCGGTTGTGAAGATTATCTTCACATCCCAGCAAAAAAAGTACCAGTAATTATGTGGTTATCTTCATTGATTTTTAAGTTTCAGTTAGTGTTATTTTCCTACATATTTGGAAATTATTTTGATAAAATTTCATTTATATCTCCAAAAAGTATATTTTTTGTAGGTACTCTTTTCTTAAGTAAATTTTAATACTTCTTTTTAAAATTTTACTTACGCCTGATTTCACACTGAGTTAACTGACAATAACTAATCCAAAAATTTGTTGTTTTTTATTATGAATAGTCAAAATAAAATAGATGGAAAAAGCTCATTTTTACGGGTAATCATTCACTAATAAAAAAATTTAATTTCATATGGTAATTTTCCTTAGAGTGTGTGATATAAATGCCTGTTCAAAACCATGAGTTATTTGTGTTGCATGGTTCAGAAGGAGGCTGAAGATGACCTGGTCGTTCGGGTCGAAAGTGTGCACTCCCTCTAGCGCTGATCCTTACAATTTTTTTTCCATTTAATAAAATAAATTAGTGTTTACTATTCGTTAGTAACATTAAAAATTATGATCTTGAGCCTGATAAAAATAAAAAAAATTATAAATATATAAATAGTCAAGATACAAATTCCAGTTAATAAGTATTCAAGCTTAAGGTCTATTTTATACAAAATTATTTATTTGTTATCCAATATTTCGCTATCTCAATGGATAGCTTCTTCAGGGATTTTTTGTTTTTTTTTTTAAATCACTGAAGAAGCTATCCATTGAGATAGCGAAATATTGGATAACAAATAAATAATTTTGTATAAAATAGACCTTAAGCTTGAATACTTATTACCTGGAATTTGTATTAAAAAGGTCGAAGAAATTGAACTGAATAATAGTCAAGATATTTAAGAAAATAAATTACAAATATACACCCTTATTAATTTCTGTTGAAATTTACCCAACTTATAGTAGGAAACTGTACTCCTACTATAAGTTGGGTAAATTTACTCTCTGTGCGTAATCGAAAAAAAAGTACACACATTATGCGTAAGTTGGTGCACAACTTACATCTAAAGTGCGTAAAATTTACATCTAAAGTGCGTAAAATTTACATCTAAAGTGCGTAAAAATTAAATTAAATTTTAATTTATAATTCGCAAATTTACTAAAATTGTGCGTAAAAAAAATCAATTTGAAGTGGAAATATACGCACGAAATGCCTAAAAATGCATTTCTAAATGCGTAAAAATAACAAAAAATGCGTATATTTACCAACGAAATGCTTTAAATTAAACCGCACAAAAACATATGATTTATGAGACAAAACATTTATTTTTATTTCATACATTTATGATTTATAAATTATTAATTAAAAATATAATACAGAATGCATTTATTTAATATTATATTTACATCATTTAGCGCAACTTTCTAATGGGCATGTGCAATAATGGTCACCTTCAATTATACTTAAAATTGATTTGTATCCTCTCCTCCATTATAAAGAGCAACCTTTGCAGAGATATAGATTTTATACATCCGTGCACTTATAAAGTTGGCTGTTGTTGTCTTGAAAATATGTGGATCATGTTTTTTAAAATTGTACTTCAGTTTTTTTTTGTATGGATAAATGATTTTGATTTATTATACCTTTTTTGCTTTTTTTAATTTTTTATATTTTTCAATTTTAAAATGTCAAAATTTTTTTACCATTCTAATGTAGTATAATTACAAAATTTGTGCGTAAAATTTAAATTTAATAAAATAATACTAATTTTAGGTACAAAGTGTTTAATTGTAAACATATTATGTCTAAAAATACTTTTTGTGTGTATTATTGTATATAAAAGTGTTAACAAAACAGTTTTACGCATTTGGTGTTTGTATTTACCGAATTTTCGTAATATTACATAAAACTTTACTCATTTTATTGTAGTAAATTAACAAACATTTTTTAGAGTGTACCCTAACAACGGAACTCTAAAATTTGAATTGCAATAGAGAAGATAAAATTATCGGACTCATCTGTTTTATTTTTAAAATCGTTCAAAACTTGTTTAGGATTTTAAAGTTTTTTTTATACGCTTTTCTTTATACACATTTATGTACCTACAATTGCTTTGGTACAAGTACGAAGCAAAAAATCAGAAATGCCGCCGAATTGGGCTACACTAACTTTACTCAATAAATTTAAGATTGGTCCGAAAATAAATAATTTGGGTTCTTTTATTTTGTCTCCTCTATAACATATCCAAATTTCACAAAAATTAAAATTTTACCTTGTGTGAGTTCCCTTGTAAGGACTCGAATTTATGAAATTTTCAAATATTTAATAACTAAACAACTTATTTTAATGAATCTGGCAAATAAGGTGATGAAGCAAATCGAAGTTTAATTAATTGATTTTTGCCAACTTTTGCATGTCACCAACTTGTTTCCTTTTTACAAATTCTCTAAGATTGATTATTTTTAAAGGCCCAAAAAAAAAAAATAATAAAAAAAATACTAAACAACGCGGGGCTTGAAACTGTAAACACATATTTTATAAGGATGACACTTTTCATCAAAGAATTTTTTTCAAACTTCTGCTATCAGTCGGTTAATTTTTGGACATATCGGGGAAAAAATCAGCAGTTATATTTATATTTATCCTTTTTATATAATTTTTGGTATGCTTAACACAAACATGACAAAATTTGCAAAATCGGCTAATAAGCTTTAAAATGTGGCAACTCACCACTACCTTACTACTTCCCAGCAAAACTTTGGTAATGGGTGCGATATTCTCATGCGTTACCTTGTAATGATACCTAGTTACCTTTTTCATTATTTGCAAGCATAAAGTAATAAGTTACTCATTATTGATTACGTAATATATGATTTATAAATGTAAAGTAATAATTGAAATATTTTTGAAAATCTATTTTTAGATACATTACTTTGTGTTTTTTGTAAGCAAAAAGTTAATGTATGTTTGTTTTGATAGCACTTGCGAAAAACCAAGGCCCAACAATTCATTTAAGTTTAAAGCAATCAAATACTATATGCCTCGAAAGCTCAGTGGGTAGAGTTCTTGGCTGGCTACCAGATTTCCCTGGTTCGATTCCCATCTTGATCACATTATTTTTAATTACAAAAATTTTAAATAAAATATTTGTAATAATGTTTTTTAACAAAAACTCCCTTTTTTATAAAAATCTATTTTAAGACACATTACTTTTTCCATTCTCGTAACCATATAAGTAACCCCTTTCATTATCACCTCTAACGTAATGGGTATATACATTACTTTGAGGCTCATCGCCTGTAAAATTCATCAATGAAGTAAGGTGTAAAGTAATCCATCGGCCCCTAGGCTATACATTATTTTACCCATTATTTGGTAATGTGTGGTTTTGCTGGGATGGTTAGGATATGGGCAAATCCTGCGTGACGAACGCTACATTCGTTCGCGTTTTCGATTAAAATATAAAAATTTCCTGTTTTTTTTAAAGAGATACCTTCAACTTTAACATAGTGTTTAGTGGGATTTAGGTATTCTTTCGAATTGCATAAAACTTAATTTTTTAACAGTTATTTGTTGGGAAATAATTCATCAGAAAGTTTTGTGAGGCACGCTACAAAAAATGAAAGTAACTTTGAATGTTTAGGTAATTTTTAGCGAATTTTGCATAACAAAGCATAACAAAATCTAATACCTAAAAGTAAGATAAATATAAGAGAATTCTAAAATAACTTATTTACAGCCAAAAAATTTTATCGTTTCTAATCAAAAGCCGTGGACCTTTTGTGATGCACGCTACGTGACGCACGCTACATTTTTTCTAGTAGTATATAAATAAACACAATTGAATTTATTTTAACAAAAAAAATTGATTTAATTTTTCAATAACATTTCTTAATACAAATTTTTAATATTTTTAACAAACCAATGCAATAGGAAGTACAAAAGACAATTTTTAATTTTTGTTCTAATTCCTTAAAAAATTCTAAATCATGTAAATTATATTTTTATGCATTTCAAGACAAGGTTGCATTTGTTTTCGATGTCATAACAGAAAATTAATATTTTAACTTTAGGAACTCTGCAAATAAAATCCTTTTAAAAGAGGTTGCCAATTAAATTTATTCTACAACATACTTTGTTAGAAGATATTCCAGAGAACCCGAACCCATTTACCTTAACTTAAATGATAAGATACAATATAACTTACTAGAACTAGCTCCAGAAGTGTTTCTAGGAATATCTAGTTACTTTGTTAATAATTTCAAATAAAAACTATCGGTGTTAAAACCGACAGAAAAAAGATTCAACAAGTCGTTCTTAGAAACAGAAAATTTTGATCTATTGTTCACATCCTATAAGACCAGTGAGGATTATTGTCCACTACTTACCAAACTGTTGAACTAAAAAAAAAATTGAAAATTACTATCGTTTACCAAATTTGTAACAACAGTTTATAATTTTTATGTAATCCCCTGTAAAAATCGAAATATATATGAACATACGTGATCATACATGGGCATACATGGTCATATACGTCCATACATGATTTCATATATGACCATATATCTTCGGATCCGAAATTTGAGGGTATATGCATATGTTATCATACATGCTCATATATTATTCATGTATGCTCGTATATGATCATATACGTCCATATACCCTCAAATTTCAGATCCGAAGATATATGATCATAAATGAGATCATGTATGGTCATATACTGAACAATGTATGGACGTATATGACCATGTATGCCCATGTATGATCATATACAGGCCCATGTATGATCATGTATGCTCATAGATATTTCGATTTTTACATGGGATATTAAATAAAATAAATTAAATATCTAATTTCGTGAGTGGGCCATAAACGATAATCGACCTGGCACAGGGTTCGAGAAATAATAGTTCACTCTCTTAAATTTCTTAAATTCTAAAGCTATTTCAACCTAATAATAAAAGCTAAAACCTCCAGAATAGGCAGATGTTAAACAAAACATTTTGAAAATCCTATTTAGTTCCAATAAATCAAACACGTGTCTAAGCACTATAACGTTACTGTTTTTTTTTATTTATTTATATTTCATGTACAGTTATAATTCAGTATTATTTTGGCCTCAGCAGCAAAACAACATATTAAAATTGTTTTCAAAATTTTGAAAGAATAGAATAGCTTAAGTGGAACCCCAATCGTTACAAATTGCTAGGAAACGGACCTGGCAGAAATATGTGTATTTACTCCGAGGTTTTTTAAGCTTTTTTAAAAAGAAAACCTCTTTAACTTTAAAGCCCAAACCAGAAAATTAAAGTAACAGCGACAGTTCTGTCAAACTTTGTAAATGTTCCAAAAACAATACAATATTTTTAAGAATTATTTATGGAATACTGTTTAAGGACACCCCTGGTTTATTTATACAATTTTCTACAATAATTTCTCCGCTGTAAAACACTGTATACACTGCATTTTACTGTTTTAGATTTAAGGGTTTATTTGAGCACTTTGTGTCCTTACTGGTGATAAATATACTTTTATTTTGCATTTAACGATTAATCGATTAATCGCCAATTTTTCCGATTAATCGATCCATATTACTGATTAATAAATTTTCGTCATTTTTTGAATAATGCCCTAATCGGTTAACCGGCAGGGTCGAATAATTGGAACCCCTTTTTAATGCAATTTTTGAGAAAACACAAATCGTGACGCATGCTTCAGAAATTAATGTTATATTTTTTTAATTGTAGAATTTTAATTTTAGTATTTACTTAAAGCAGTATTTAAAATAAAATTAAAATTATAGATGACTTGCAAAAAAAATTTCATTCTACTCACAACATAAAAAAATCCTAACACGCAATATGATCGCTGCTACTATAGTGTGCTTGCTGCAATCGGGTATGGTTATCACAACCAAGTTATTGGTTTTCTAACCATCAACATGGTCGCCTACCATCACTTTTTAGTAAATATTTTACTGTTTTATGATTGGCACCTTCTATTTTATATCATGATTGGCTGTAACCATGCTGTGGTAACAAAAATTCTGATTATGAAAAAAATATGGTAATTATGCAATGATAAAATGCTGGCAACAATCAATAAATAATTATACATCAAAAAAACATGACGTTAACATTTACAATCATAATATTGTCTTGTTTGCATAAAAATTTTGTCAATTCAGTCAGTTTGTTTTTTCTACAAAATGTCTTAAAAAACAATCATATATTGTTTACAAAAACTGGACAAATATCAGATGGGTAGAAAATACCTTTCATACGGCATTAAAACATTTCATCAATTGACCCATTAGGATCCAGTTTATTTTTTTTTAGCTTTGGAAGACTTTTTTTATAAAAAACATTTCTTAAATTTAAAAAGTTTTTTCATAGTTTCTAAGAACTTTTCCTATAAGAAATTTTCTTAGATTATGGATCGTATAATGATAATCCAGGAATCATAATATATAGTTATGAGGGACCATAATATAATACAATTTTGATCATTCTATGATTACTAGCTATCATATTATGATAAATTCAATATAACATGTTTATTTAGGATCATAATATTGTAATTTTCAAATCATAATCTAACTGTAGGGACTATTTTATGGTAAAAGTATGGTTATTTTATTATTATAATATGATAGCCATATTATACGTCTATGGTTGGCGCAACCATAAACCAAAAAAATATATGATGCTCTTTGAATATGATTGCCCTAACCATGTTTTTTCTTTGCGTGTATTTTCCGTGACGCACGCTTCAACGCATGGACCTCACATTTCATACCTAAAATAGTAAAAAAAAAATGTTTACTAAAATTGAAGAGAGTTGAATCAATAAAAATATGGTCTTTGATCGGACCCTATGTTAACACTAAGGTAATGATATTAATGATATCAACACATAATAAAATGTTAATTTGTTGTATAACATTAAGAGATCTGAGGTAGGGAAGGATTCGGTAACAGTTTTTGTATTAATGATCAACCAAATACATTTTATTTTTATATTTACAATATAATATATCTAGTATAATGTTCCATTCAAAAAAAAAAAAAATTAAGTTGAATAAATTTCAAAAATTGTTGGTTGGTGGACTGTTTCTTTTGACTTGTCCATATAATGAGTTTGTGCCGATGTTGGTAACTACCAAAAATATGAGTCTGAAATCCAACTTAAAGGGTGTCCCAAGAAGAACGCAATTTTTAAATCTGGCAACATTCGAAGTGTTATTGTTTGACATTTGAACAATTGTTATTGTTTGCTAGTAGAAGGTACGAGGTTAGTAAAAATGGAGCGCTACACGAATGAACAACGCATTCTCATTGTAAAATTGTTTTACCAAAATGGTGAAAGTTTTGCGGCTACAGTTCGCAAATTGCGATCAATTTGGGGTCACAATAATGCTCCAAAAGAGTCAACGGTAAAGAGATTAATGGATAAATTTGCCGAAACTGGGTCTGTTAGTGATGTAAAGACAACAACGCGCCATCGACCAGGTCGATCGACCGAAAATGTCGGAGCTGTACGTGATGATGTCGCTCAAACTCCATCCACCTCAATTCGACACCGAGCTCAGCAAATTGGTGTCTCCAAATCCACTTTGCAGCGAATTTTGACGAAAGATTTGCATCTTCATGCATACAAGGTTCAATTGACTCAGGAACTGAAGCCAGCTGACCATGGACAGCGAAGGGAGTTCGTTAATTGGGTATTGGAGAGACAACATGAAAATGCTGATTTTGCCGATAAAATCATTTTCAGTGACGAGGCCCATTTTCATCTTGATGGCTTCGTCAATAGGCAGAATTGTCGCATTTGGGGTGAGGAAAATCCTCGAGTGATTCACGAGAAGCAAATGCATCCTTAACGTGTCACTGTGTGGTGTGGTTTTTGGGCTGGAGGAATCATTGGACCTTTTTTTATGAAAATGAGGCAGGTCAAGCGCAAACAGTCAATGCTGTTCGGTATCGTGAAATGATAACCAGTTTTTTCTTGCCTAGAATTGAAGAAATGAATGTGGAGGGCATGTGGTTCCAACAAGACGGCGCCACATGTCATACAGCCAGAGAAACAATTCAATTGCTGCATCAGTCATTTCCCGGTCGTGTTATTTCGCGTTTTGGAGATCAGAATTGGCCGCCTAGATCGTGCGATTTAACACCATTAGATTTTTTTCTTTGGGGTTTTTTGAAGTCGATGGTTTACGCGAATAAGCCGACGACCACTCAAGCCTTAAAAGAGGAAATTGGACGCTGCATTAATGAAATACCGCAGCATTCATGCAAAACGGTCATTGAAAATTTCATTAAAAGATCGCGTGCATACCAGCAAAGCCGTGGCGGCCATCTGCACGTTATATTGTTCCATACATAACCTCATTCTGTCTACTTTACGATATAATAAAGTTTCACGATTTTTTTTTAAATATCTGTGTTTTATTTAAAATTTAAAAATTGCGTTCTTCTTGGGACACCCTTTATAATATACAAATCGACAAAGAATCACTTTGTGATTTGATTTAACAATCCCATCCGTGTCTTACAATCCAATTATACTTCTTAAGTATAAAGATATATGGATGAAATTTGGTAAATATGTAAGTTGTTATCGGCGCAGTCCTTAAAATTTCAGATCTACATTCCATAGAAAGGTCATTTTTAATTTGCTTTAATGTAGTTTATATACACAAATCCGTATACATATATCTGGTGAAATTTGGGTTGTAAATGTTGTTTGAGACAATAACTCATGCCGCCAAATTTAAAGAAAATCGAACCATATTTGGAACACGAATGAGAATCACGTAATTTGAACCGCTTTCCGTAAAATAATCCAAGTTATATTTGGTGTAGGGTATCATATATAAAATTTACTGCTTTTTTTTTTGTAAAAAAACACTGTTACTGTATTTAAACAGGTCCGCCATATGACAATTTTCAAAAAAACTGGTACAAATTAAAAAAAAAAACTTTATAACTTTTTAAAAATATTCTAAAAATTTATGTGATAAATAAGTTTGAAAGATTTTTAATTTCATTTCGGGCTTTTTGGCGAAAATGTGCATATTTTTAATTTTGAAAAAAATCCTAAACAGTACATTAAATCAAAGTTTGAATTTCGTGTTCAAATATTGCCAAAAGAGGACGCTGTGAATATAATTAAAAAATACTCCCTGCGTTTCCACAAATTTTCCTATAACTACCCGAATATTAAAAATTTGACACAAAAGATTTAAAATATTATTATTATTTTGTTTAGCCAAACTATGCGGACGGAAACTAAATACAGTTTTATTTGTCAATGTAGGATTTTTAAATTAAAAAAAAAACTAAATATTTAAATTTATGTGTCACAAACATTTTTAAATAAACCCTATAATTTGTTTAAGAAAATATGTGGAAACTCACGTAAATATTTCATAATGACCTTTTTATGGTAATAATATTAATCATACGTCCAGCTGTTACGAGTACCAATTAAGTTATTAAATATTACTCATACGTACTGTGTTACCAGTAAAATTGTTAAGTTGAAGAAAATAATTGATTTTTAAAATCAAATTGTTTTTATATGTATGTGGTAATGCTATTTAAATTCAATTCAATTAAGACATTAAAACGATGCCTTTTGATTTAGTAAACTGGATTAAGAACTTTTTTAAATCATATTATTACCAAATATCAAATTAACAAAAAACACCTATCAAATATTAACACGTTTTTAATGGATTGTTAAATCAATTGTCTATAACATACAATCGCATTAAAACTCTTCAGAGTATCAATCAATTAAGTACTAACAAATCAAGCATACAACTTTTTTCTGATGTTTTCTAGACACTAGACAGACACAGGATAACAATAAAAATTTTCCAAATCATTAACAAAAACCAGTAACATTTTTTTTTTATTTTCTCGCATAAAGGTTTACACATGTCTTCTCGAAGCACAGATACAATAAAAACAAGACATGACAAGTGTGTAAGCTTAAAAAAAAAAAAACATTAGTCATTTCCAGGCAAACAAAAAGCTCTAAAATAAGCATATAAATTGTAACAAGTAGAAAATACTAAATTCTACTACGCCGAATTGAATACCCTCCATACATGTCCTAAAAAAGCAATGACTTACCAAATCCTAGGTAAAGCTTGACACATGTCAAAAAAAATATTTTTAAATTTATTTGATATTTTTGCTAAAATTGTATTGCAGCATATTTGTTGTGTGTCCTTTTTTATTAATTGCTGGAAGCACTAACACTCTCAATGTAAATTAATTAAAAATGATATAAAAAATCAAATTATATTATATTCAGCCTATTTTATTGTTTATTTTCAAACATTGTTTTATAATAGACAATATTGGTAAAAAACATTCGAAAGTCATTTAAAATAACCATAAATTATTAACTTAAAATAAACCTTAGAAGGAAACGATTTTTATGGTTTGTTTTTGAAATTGAAAGTGTTTTTATTTGTATGTAATTACAAAATACAGCACACACAGATGTATACATTTTTACTTCTCTGTGTGTATGTAGTTTTGAATAATTTCTTGTAATATTTATTGAAATAATTTTGTAATTAAACAAACTATTTGCATAAAAAACCGAATTTCTATTTTTAGAAATAGAAAGTATAATATTTTACGTTTAACTAAAAAAATTCACTAATACTGAAAGTCTTTATTTTTTATAGTTTGTTTTTTTAAATAACTGATTTAAATAGTTAAAAAATATATTTCTATAATTTTAAAGTGATTCTTCTTTTAAAAACAAACTTTGAAAATAATTTTTTAGATAAACTTCAGTCGGTAAGGGGACATACAGGTTGGTTGAAAAGTTCCTGCGCTCACCAAGAGATGGCACTGCTAGCTCCAAACTTTTTTTTCTCAAGTTGGTATAACTGTCCTGAGAACACATGCAAAGTTGCAAGTCATTCTCTCAATTCTTCCTTTGTTTAAAAGCCACTTGAAGTTGACGTGTCATTGATTTTTTTTAATATGGGAAAAAAATGAATATCGTGCAGTCATTAGATTCTTTGTTTTGAAGGGTTTAAAAGCAAAGGAAATTTATGAACAATTGTTAGAAGTGTATAAGGAGTCCTCACCTTCAAAACACACCGTTGAATTTTGGGCTGGTGAATTTAAACGTGGTCGTACCAGCCTTGAAGGCGATCCACGCGAAGGACGACCAAAAACTGCAACCACAGCAGAAATCATTGAGCAGGTACATAATATTGTTAGTGAAGATCCAAGTTTGACTAAGCGTGAAATTGCTAATGCCATAGGCATCTCAGACGAACGAGTACTCCATATTTTACATGAAGAATTACGTATGAAAAAACTGTTTGGAAAGTTAGTGCCGCACACATTAACAATTCAACAAAAACTGGATCGAAAACAAATTTCTCAGCGTAATTTGGAGCGTTTTAAGCCGAATAAAACCGACTTCTTGCGTCGTTTTATAACTATGGATGAGACTTGGATCTACCACCATGATCGTAAATTGAAACAATAAGGTTTACAGCGGACTGAAGCTGGTTATTCAGCTCCAAAGCAGGTGAAGTCACAACGATCAGCAAAGAAGGTTATGGCATCAGTTTTTTGGGATACAAAAGGAATTTTGTTGATTGATTATCTTTAGAAAGGTAAAACAATCAACTCTGAATATTATTGCAACCTTTTGGATTAGCTGGATGAAAAAATTCGTGAGAAAAGACCTGGATTAAAAAGGAAAAAAATAATTTTCATCAAGACAATGCACCTGCTCACAAAAGTGTATTGACGATGACTAAATTCAAAGAATTAAAGTACGAATTGCTGGAACATCCACCGTATTCACCAGATTTAGCTACCAGTGACTACTATCTCTTCAGAAATCTCAAACAATTCCTTCGGTGGAAAGAATTTTTCGTCGAATGAAGAGGCCATAGCAGCCGTAGACGGTTATTTTGTAGAGCTTCCGGAAAACCATTACAAGGATGGGATAAAATTATTGGAAGATCATTGGAATAAGTGCATTGCGCATTTAGAAGATTATATTGAATAAAAAAATATATTTCGTAACAAAAACAGTATTCTTTCATTTCGAGCGCAGGAACTTTTCAACCAACCTGTATATTGTGAGTGTACAGACTTAATAATTTAAAACAATAGGCATTGAACATGTTGAGAGCGATTACAAAAAAAATTAATTAAAAATTTATTCAAAACAATAAATTACAAAGCTTTCTAAAAAGCAAACCTTTACATATCTGTAGGTTGGGCATTAGCGGGTCTAATAAAGGTGGTTAAATTTTAAGGGCCGATGTTAATTTTGAATAAAACACAAATTATTTAAAAAATTATTGTCATTTTTTTTATTATGATAATATGGTATGGTTTAATTATGTAAGGAACAAAATATCGGCCAAATGGCCGCCGTGACCTCGGTTCTATGGCATTAATGTTCCGAATTATCTCATCCCTTAGCTCTTGAATTGTTGCTGGCTTATGAACGTACACCTTTTCTTTCAAATAACCCCAAAGAAAGAAGTCACTTGGTCTTGGCGGCCAATTGACAACGCCACCACGTGAAATAACATGTCCATTGAATTTGTCGCGCAAAAGAGCCATTGTTTTGTTAGCTGTGTGACAAGTAGCACCGTCCTGTTGAAACCACATATCGTCCAGGGTCATCCTCAATTTCTGGCCACAATAAGTTCGTTATCATCTCGCGATAGCGAACACCATTTACGGTAAATGCTTGGCCGACCTCATGGCACACTATCGCGAATAACAGCAATATTTTCCGCAGAACGAACTGGGCGAGCATGCACAGGTGTTTGCTTAAATTTGCCCACAATTCTGCCGATTGTGGACACATTTGGTCGATTATGCTGACCAAAAAAAATCACGAAGTGCACGAAATGCGTTTTGATTTGAACGCCCATTTTCATAATAAGCCTAAATAACTTTAACGCGTTGCTCAATTGTGTATTTTTCCATGGTTCAACTTGAGTTAGTCTGAAATGTAGAAATGCCATATGAGATGCAGACGTTTTAGGTGTGGTTCGCATTCAACATCGGCCCTTAAAATTTAACCACCTTTTAGAAGTCAATTATACGCTAAAAAGCAAAAACTATAAAAACATATTTGTCAGCAAAATAAATGCCACCTCTTGAATTTTTGATGTGAATAACATTTTTTATTCAACTCAAATTTTTCTCACCCCTTAAAAATTTGTTCACCTTAAATATATTTTTGAGTTGAAAAACTTCTTGACAAATAATAAAAAAAAAAAAAATTGAGGAGGATATAAAATATTATTCACATCTAAGAAAAGAGTAGTGAAAAAGTACGAGAAGATATATGAAAAATTTAGTTAAAATATTGTTCTAACAGTTTGGCTAAAAAAATCGTAGGCTAACATAGAAAAAAGTTTTTTTGATAAAATTTGATTTTATTATTTAATATAATTCCCTTTAAAAGCCTGATCGGTCATAAAATTTGTCGATACCATTTTTATGGTACGATTTGTCTTTAGCCTCGAAATAGGCCTCAGTTTTGGCGAGCATTCTCTTGAGGTATGAGAACAGAAAAAAGTCGCTGGCGGCCGGATCTGGAGAATACGGGCGATGCGGAAGCAATTAGAATCCCAGTTCATATAATTTTGCCATCGTTTTCATTGACTTGTGACGGTGTTTTGTTTTGATGAAACAACACTTTTTTCTTCTTCAAATGGGGCTGTTTTTCCGATTTAGTCCTTCAAACGCTCCAATCACGCTATGTAATAGTCGCTGTTGATGGTTTTTTTCTTTTTTCAAGATTGTTCATGAATATTATACCATGCGCATCCCAAAATACTGATGCCATAACCTTGCCGTGCAGTCCACTCTGCTGACTGTCGGTTGGACTCTGGTGTGAAATCATGATGCCATGTTTCTCCATTGTCACATATCGACGCATAAATTCGGGCTTATTACGATTAAACAGGTTCAAACACAGCTCAGAATCATCAATCCATTGTTGTTTTGTTAACAGAGCTTTCGCATGGCCAAATATTAATTCGCGATATTTCCAACATATTCCTTTGATACGAGTATCTTTAGAGTTTCAGATATCTCGATCAACTCACTTTACGTTCATTCACAATTATTTTATAGACTTCTTTGATATTTATGCCGATAACAGCCTCTTTGGGGCGTCCAATGCGTGCATCGTCCTCGGTGCTCATTTCGCCTCGTTTAAACTAAGCAAATCACTTCTCAACGGTTGAATTTTCTGGTGTAGAGTCCGAATAATGTTTATCAAGCCAAGCTTCAACAATGTATTTTTTCACTAAAAAGCAATGCTTTATTAACGCACGATATTACTTTTTATCCATTGTTTTCAAACTAACAAAAGTTGCTTTACCCAAAATACTATATTACACAAACGAATAGTTGCACGGCTGTCAAATTTATACACGTGTGTTTCAAATGTTAGGGCTAACTAAAAACTATATAGATTTCATACTAGTAGCGTCATCTATATGCCAATCTATTAATTTCTCAGGAAAACTGTTACCTTACGTGGAATTAATGGCAAAATTTTTCCAATTCACCTAATTGCAAAAACGGTGTTCTTGAATTTGTACAATTTCAGAGTTTACGTTTGGAAAATATTTTAATTGTCAAAAACAAAAAAAAATTTTTTTTTTAACGAAATTCCATGCCGTTTTATACGAACAATAAATTCCCTTTTTTTTGTATCTAAAACTTACTAAAATGGTCCTAATGCAAATTATATTTCGCGGATCTTCAAAAGAAAATGGAATCGTGTGAAAATTTCCTTTAATTTGAGTCATCATAGATACCATTTAAGGTGTGTTTCAGGTCCCAAGGAACTGGCCTTTTAACAACATATAGAAAAAAAATTTCTTTTTTAATTCGCGAGGGGTGCTCCAAATAGTAAACTTTTCCGAGGGTGACCCAAAGAGTAAACTTTTGCCAAAAAATTTATATATTTTAGATGATTTTAAAAACTTATTTTTAGGCTTGATAAATGTTTAAATGGTAAAAATACGCTTGAAATTACAAAAATAATTCAAAATTTTATAAGTCAAGTATTTTTTCTTCTCACAAAATATGTTTAATAAAAAAAAAAACATTGATTTCGCCTGCTAACAATCTGGCGAATTTAATTACTAAAAAAAAACTAGTGAAAGTGAATTCAAGAACACCAAAATATTTGAATTCGTTTGATTTTTTTATTTGTTGCTTTTTAAACACAAAAAATTAAAATAAGAAAATACTATTTTATTTATTTACACCAATTTGTATCAAAAAATTTAGTAGTGCGATAACAATTTCATTCATAACTTTTGAACTGCTGGACCGATTTTCTATAACAATCCAATAGACAGACAGAAGGACAGACACTCGGGCAGCGTAAAATCGACTTCACTTACTCTATGGCGTTTTTATCGATCATTTTTTTTTTAAGAAATCTTGTCTTGACTGGAGTCAATCTGGAAAAATGGTGAGTCTGTGAGGTAAAAGGAGTGTCCCGATCTTCAGAAAAATTCGAACTACATGAGAACGCAAATGACGCATTTCGTAATTAAGTGTATATATTATTTTTGAACATGATTCGGTTAAGAAGACTATCTTCACTTCCGAATCCTATTTTTTTAACCCAACCTTATGCTACTATTTTCATTTAAAAAAAGTTGTTCAAAATTGGGAAATTTTTTTAAGGAAAATTGGTTAAAATGAGAGACTTATACAAATTTTTATAATCTGTGGAATTTTCAGTTATAAATATTCCCAAAGATCTGAAGCTTTTTCTATACAACAATTTTTTCCTGAATCTAAGAAAAACCTTCTCCGAATATAATGCTATCCCTGTGAAGGAAGTTTTCCAAATCTGATGCAGGTGTTTTAAAATATTTTTTCAACTTAATTTTAGAGGTTTCACTTTAAACACTGGAGTGGCAAAAATATAAATTTTTTATTTCGGACATTTATGCGTATATTTACACATAAAAAAGGCTTTCTTATGCAGAAATTTACGCCATAATTACAAGATTTTATTTAATTTTTTACCCACTTGCAATGTAAATTTACACAATTCGTGTACACCAACCTACACGTAATGTGTGTATGTTTTTTTTTTTTTAGTTACACACACCGAGTAAATTTGCCTAATTTTTAAAAGAAGAACAGTTTCTTACTATAAATTGGATTAATTTAAAAAAAATAAATAATTAAAGTGAACTTGAATTTAATATTAATTGTTCTCTAAAAAACAAGGTATGTAATTTCTTATGGACTAAAAGTTGATTAATAGGTAGATTCAATTCAATATAAATTTACATAAATAATGGTTAAATTTTAAGCGCCGATATTAAATGTGAACCACACCTAAATGTCAAGTTTTTTTCTGCATTTCATTTGGCATTTCTCAATTTCAGACTAACTTAATTTGAACCATGGAAAGAAACACAATCGAGCAACGCGTTAAAGTTATTCAGGCTTATTATGAAAATTGGCGTTCAAATCAAAATGCATATCGTGCACTTCGTGAGTTTTTTGGTCAATTCAATGGTCCCAATGTGCGTACAATCGGAAAAATCGTGCAAAAATTTGAGCAAACCGGGTCTGTAGAAGATGTGAAAACACCAGTGCATGCTCGTACAGCTCGTACTGCAGAAAATATTGCTATTGTTCGCGATAGTATGGCTGAAGAGCCGTCCACCTCTCACGCTCGTCGTTAATAAACATTATGCATAAAGACACGCTTAGAATGTGCAATTGACTCAAGAACTAAAGCCTCTTGACTATTCCAAATGTCGTCAATGGTTAGAATGGTGGCAAGAAATGGCAACAGTGGATGAGCAATTTTCGAAGAAAATCATCTTCAGTGATGAGGCAAATTTTCACCTCAGTGGATTCGTCAATAAGCAGAATTGCCACATTTGGGCGAATGATAATCCAAGAGTGATTGTCTAAAAACCAATGCACCCACAAAGAGTGACTGTTTAGTGCGGTTTATGGGCTGGCGGCATGATCGGGATATATTTTTGAAAATGAGGCCGGTCAGGCAGTTACTGTGAATGGTGTTCGCTATCGTAAGATGATAACGAACTTTTTATGGCCCGAATTGGAAGATATGGATGTGTACGATATGTGGTTTGAACAGGATGGTTCCACTTGCCACACAGCTAACAAAACAATGGCTCTTATGCGCGACAAATTCAATGGCCGTGTTATCTCACGTGATGGCGATGTCAATTGGCCGCCAAGATCATGTGATTTGACACCGTTGGACTTCTTTGTTTGGGGTTATTTGAAAGAAAAGGTGTACGTCGATAAGCCAACAACAATTTAAGAGCTAAAGGATGAGATAATTCGGCACATTAACGGCATAGAACCTCAATTATGCCTCAGCGTCATCGATAATTTGGACCATCGGATGGTGGTGTGCCGCCGAGGTCGCGGTGGCCTTTTTGACGATATTTTGTGCCATACATAATTGAACCATACCATATTATCATAATAAAGAAATGACAATAATTTCCAAAATGGTTTGTGTATTATTCAAAATCAACATCGGCCCTTAAAGGCTGGATAATAAAAATAAAAAATTATTATTATTATTACGACCTGGCAGGTCAATTAAGAAGTCCCCGGCCTGACACATAGATGGCGCTACTAGACTTAAATCGATATGATTTTTAGTTACCCTAACCTTCAAAAGACACGTATTTAAATTTGACAGCTGTCGGATCATTAGTTTGTGAATTGTAGCATTTTGAGTGAAGCAACTTTTGTTATTGTGAAAAAAATGGATGAAAAGGAATTTCGCGTGTTGATAAAATATTGCTTTTTGAAGGGAAAAAATACAGTTGAAGCAAAAACTTGGCTTGACGACGAGTTTTCGGACACTGCCCCAGGAAAATCAACCATCAAGGATTGGTATGCTAAGTCGAGACGTAGTGAAATTAGCACCGAAAATGGTGAACGCAGTGGACGCCCAAAAGAGGTTGTTACAGACGAAAACATCAAAAAAATCCACACGAATGACCGCAAATTCAAATTAACCTGTACATCATACCATTCACGAATATTTCGGTATGAGAAAGCTCTGTGCAAAGTGGGTGCCGCGTGAGCTCATTTTTGACCAAAAACAAGTCAGTGAAAACGAAGGCGAAAATCCATGAATTGGGCTTCGAATTGCTTCCGCATCCACCGTATTCTCCAGATCTGGCCCCCAGCGACTATTTCCTGTTCTCAGATCTCAAAAGAATGCTCGCTGGGAAGAAATTTTCGTCGAATGTAGAGGTGATCGCCGAAATTGAGACCTATTTCGAAGCAAAGGACAAATAGTACTACCAAAATGGTATCGAAAAGTTGGAGGTTCGCTATAATCAGTGTAAAAAAACCAATTTTGCAAGAAAAAATTTGTTTTAGTATGGTAGGGCGGGGACTTTTCAATCAACCTGTTAGTTCTATTTTTTAATATTTGTAGAAAAAATCTAAAAAAAATATCTTAAACCAGGAAAGAATGAGTTTATTAAACAAAATTCAGAAAATATTTATTTATAAATTCTATTCACGTATGTACATATAATAAATCTATAATGATTGATATAAAAGTGACAGTTCTCAATGAATATTCTACAGGTAATAACAAATAAAACAAGTTGTAAAAGATATTTGTTAGCATATATTTTCAAAATATGTACGAATATAGATGGTCATAAGTTGATACGTATCTATCAATTACCAGTTAAATTTCAACTTAAGCTAATCCTGGTTTCTTCAACACCATGAAGTGGTATTCTTATACGTAGTGGTAGTTATATCGTTGCTACCCAGTTGTCAACTTATGACCATCAATCTGTACGGGAAATATTAGGTAATAGTTCGAATAAATAATATTTATTTTATACTTTTGTTAGTACAAATTTGTTGTAGTAAAATGATAGACATTTAAATTTATTGGCATAATGAACTGAAAAAAAAAGAAATACATTCCTTCCATACTATGAAAGAAGTATTATGTCAAAAGGAACGAATGCATATAATATATTGACTGGATGGCCAACAGGATTCGTCTTTTGGCCCTAAAACCGGGTAATGGAAGCTCTAGGTTTTTCCCTTAATTTAGGTACATTTTTAAAAACAAAACTTTGATAAAGATGGCACTGGTGAAAAACTAAATAACCTGGATTCAAATACATTGTATTTAACATCTAAGTACACTCAGAATATTATGAAGTTTACTGTTTGTAGTTTATTAAAAAATTGTTGCGTTCCATTTAAAAATAAAGGAACATACATTTATTTTTCAAAAAAATATTTGTTCAAAATGATTTACCGATTTTTTCAGTTTCGTATATTTTTTGCATTTGCTTGAAACTTAATAAATATTTTACTTGTTTTCGCTGCGCGTATTTTCACTCAAATAATAAATTTCCGTTGCGTAAAAATCTATCAATATGCCATAGTATGAAATAAAAACAACTATGTCTGGAATCTTATTTTTTTTTTTGCACTTACTAAGGTAATGATTATCTATTAAATTACTTACATAACGTTATAAAATAAAGTAATTTTTGTAATAGAATTTATAAAAGTACAAAGTGATCTTTTTTGTAAATTACGAAACTTGATAGGAACGCTCGTCTTCTAAACCTTCAAACAAATTATTTTTTTTTATTAATTTTTGTACACAGAAAAATATAAAAAATATAAAAAACTAGTATGCATAAGTTCTTTTGTCTTAAAACAGGCCCTAAGAAGTTACTATGTCAAATGGCATAGAATAACCGAAAGGGTCAAACAAACAAAAAAATTACAAGAACTTCATATACACACCAGAGAACTGCAAAATCAACTTTTTTCTTGATTTAATCATACACAAAAATTTTTGTTCACAAAAATTCACTGTAGAATAAAATCAGCATCATGTTACTGAACGCGTAATCCGGATCAGTTTGAATCATATGTCGATTATGTTTACTGCAAATTTAATCACTCAACAAAAAGTCAGCGTTGAATAAATCAGAAAAAACAACAAACAACGCGTTTGAGTGTATTCATAATTAAAACAAAATAGAAACACATTTCATAAATGATATTGTTTACATTAGGGTAGAACTTAAATCCGCTTTTTTAGATTGTTTGTTAGTAATAAAAATATTCTTCTTTGTGAAATATAAATATTTTTTTTGGAAACAAAATTTAGGTCGATATCTAAGGCTTGACTAATCCGGAAAATATAAATTTTGTCTTAATTTTTTTTATTTTGATTGTAAAATTAGGCAATATTTAACTTTAACCGGATTGGGCGAGCCTGAGATGTCGACCTAAATAAAAAAAAAAAAATTCACAAAGAATAATATTTTTGGTATTCCTAATAAAAATTCTAAAAAAACGTATTTTAGTCTCACCCTAATATACATATAATATTTATGAAATGTGTCTACAAAACCACCCCCTTTTTATAGATAAGAAACTATTTTGTTTTAATTATGATTACACTCATACACGTTGTTTGTTGTTTTTTCTGATTTATTCTACATCAAAATAATTATTGTTGGCTCGAATGAACAGAATAAAATCAAAACAATTTGGACGTCGTTTGATTGATTTAAAATCATAAACAAATATGTGTGTTGGAGTATATTCAGCGTTTGAACGCAACACATATTTATTCTTGTGTTGATTGCGTATGAACGTTTTGCAATCAGCAAATGCAGTTCTCTGATACACACACATATATATATACGAAAAATAAAAACCATTGTGTCGGTTCAAATAAATGAAAATTTTAACATTTACTTTCAACTAATTAAGCATTTGTTTTTACTGATATAGCAATTATTTAAACAACATGAAAAAATCAATATAAAAAACCGATTTGATTAAAGTGACGAGTAAGTAGACCAGGTTTCAAAAGAAATATTATTCCTTTTAAATCGTATTTTGTTTGTAATTTTAGCTTTCATACTATTTTTAGTGCACTGTTTGAAAAAGTTGTTTCCTTTTTTTTGTACAAAAATTTTTTATTTTGTTATTTGATTACTTATTAAATATTGTTTTATTATATGCGCTTTGATGTTGTGATTTAAATTTACTTTTTTGTTGACAAATTTTATTTACTTTTTTTTATTGCATTTTGCACTTTATTTTGATTGGATTAATCAATTTTTTTTAAAGCAATTGCATGCATATTTTTTTCTGTTTTAAATATTGTTATTAAAATAATAAAATATAAATAAGTTTCATATGTTAATATTTTAAATTTTTGTGGATAAAGTGTCTCACAGATAAATTGGATTTTGCAGTAAATTTTTTTTGCTCAAATACGATAGCAGATGAACAATAGAGTGGGCCGAAACCTTCATAAATTCAAATCTTAAAAACTGATGTAGTAGATTACACATACGTGAGTAGGGTATATATCAGTTCGTTTTTCCGTTTGTAACTCATCTGTCGAAATATCTACGTTCGCCTGTCCATTAAAATGATTTTACTCACAAGGAAAGTACAAAATGTCGAAGCTTATGGCTATTTGAATTTTGAAATACAGTAAAATTAGATAAAATTTTGAAAATTTATAGACTATTAAAAAATCCAGCGCAATGTTTAAATCTCTTTTAAATTTTTCTACAAATATTTTCGGACTTCAAATGCGTAAAATCCATCTCCCCTTTTGGAACAATTATTTTAAGTCCTGACCCGTATGTATGATATACGTCTGTCCTTGAAGGATTGCAAATTTGGATTGAGTAGTGATATTTTCACTCCAATTATTTTTACAGTAACAGAATATAGTTTATTAAAACGTTATCCATACATTTTTTAATTAATTAAATATGTTAGTTAAATATAAAGAAATATATTTAAATTTTTTGCATTTACTTAAAGATTAAATAACATATTAATACATATTTTCTGTTACAGTTTATATTTGTATTCATTTAAAATCATTTGTTAAAAAAAAATTGTTTTTATTTTTTTAAAGTTGATTGTCTGATAGTTTGAATCAATGAAAAATGGTCTATTTTTACAACCTTTTTAGTTAGTTTTTAAGACATTTAGAAAACCAAATAAACAAAATATCATTTATTTTTACCGACTTTATAGTTAAATTGTTGACAGTTAAAAAACGAAATAAAGGAAAAAATCATTACTTTTTACGGATTTCGTAATTAATACGTCGACAGTTAAAAGAAATACATAAATAAATAATATTTGTTTTTACGGATTTGTGTTTAGTCTGTTAACAGATAAAATAAATGAAAAATCATTTATTATTTACTGATATTGTAAGTTAATTTATTAATTTATTTATTGAATGCGATTTTTAATTTATTTTAAATTCAACATCAGTAAATTTAAACTAAAAACTAATTTGAGTGTTGTACATATTCATCTTAATTCGTACCCACCCTGTACATATTCCATATATGCATTAATTGCCATAACAACTGCGGAAACTGTTGACGTATATTCATTTGCCAGTTGTTCATTTTATGGGAAATTGCATACATTAGTTTGTCACATGCTCGCATGCAAAATATGTTGTAAATTGCATAAACACACAAACAAAAAAAAAAAAAAATCTGGAAATTACCTTTTAACTATAAACATACATATTAAGACATATTCTTGGATATTTCTATAAAAATATTTACATTTACACTTACAATATATTTTTCGTTAATGATTGATCTTTATTAAAAATGTAGTGTGTAATTTTTTTTTTTTTATGAAGTATGAATTAAAATAAATAGTTAGAATCAATTAGAACAAACTATAAAAGAAGAATAACACTCTAATCATTCCATATCTACTGTTTCCCCATACGGATTGTTGATGTTTTTTTTTTTATCAATTTTCTTTTGAAAAAGACATTTCATATTTCCAATACTAGCATAAAGTAGATAAGACAAGTAAGATTAACGTGTAAATCGATTATAAAAAATACATACATTTAAGTAGAAATTTATCTTTTCAGTTAAATGTTGAATTTTGTGTTTTCTGTTTTAAAAATTTATTTCTCTTTACAATAAATTGCTAACACAGACATACACACATGGAAATTGAAATTGTGAACCTATATGTTGTGTATGTTGTGTTTTGTATTTACAAATACAAAAACTTTAAAATTTGGAAAACACACCCCAAAAATTTGTTTTGTGTTAAATGACTTTCAGTTGTTTGTATTACTTTTATCGATTATATGTATAAAGAATTTTTCAAAATATACTTGTGTTTTTTAATTAATTTAAAATGTATTTCAAATTATTTTTAACAAAGTCGCATTGTATGTGTACTCATGTATTTTTTTAAGGCATTTAATCAAAAATGCTTAAAAATATTTTAAGGGTTAACAGATGATGGAAAATGAGAAAATTAATTTATTGCATTTTTTTTAAGACAAAAAGAATTCTAGAATTTCTGGTATTTTAATAATATTTTCCTATTGAATCTATTTTTTTAGCTGTAGACTAAATTTATATTCTTATGACTTTGTACTGTTGATAAAAAAATATTTTGTTTGCAACATAGTCTCCTTTTAGCTCCATACACTTTATTCAACGTTTCCCCTAAATCCTCAAATCCTCAAATAAAATCATGCGGTAGTCTGCTATCAGTGGCTGTAAAACACAAACTAAATGACGCAGCTTGTTCAAATTTTGACAAATTAAAAAGTCAAAGACTTATAGACCCGCTATCGTACTCTATATATTACGACTTTGTGCTGATGTTTTGTACCTACCAAAAGTATTGTACTGAGATCTACTATACAAGGTGGCGCAAAAGTAATCCTCCTATCAGAAAATGCTATAAATTTTGCGATTGGCCCCTAATGTCAGTTCTGTTTTGACATTTGTGTAGTAAACACATGCGAAATATACGTTAATAAACAATCTTACGCTACACTGCTCCAGAACGCAGAATATTGGTGACTATTTATTTGAGCAATAATCGGTCGGTGACTTTGGCCTTTGGATGAGGCCCATTTCCATCTTAGCGGGTACGTAAATAAGCAAAATTTACGCTTCTGGGGCACTGAAAATCCGCGTGTAACCCACGAAGAGCCATTACACCCGCTCAAAGTCACTGTATGGTGTGCTGTTTTCGCTGGAGGAGTTATCGGACCTTTTTTCTTCGAAGACGTCGCGGGTAAAACGGTTACTGTGAATGGTGAGCGCTACAGAGCAATGATCAACAAGTTATTTTTGCCGCAACTTGATGAATTGGGATTGAAAAACATGTGGTTCCAACAGGACGGTGCAACGCCACACACTGCACGTGCCACAACCGATATGCTGAAGGATGCATTTCCCGGGCGCCTAATCTCCCGTTTTGGCAATTTGCACTGGCCAGCAAGATCGCCTGATTTGACCGCTCCAGACTTCTTTTTGTGGGGCTTTTTGAAGTCGCGGGCTTATGTCAACAAGCCTCAGACTCTTGCAGCTCTTAAAGACAATATCCGTCAAGAATGTGAGGACCCATCGCCGGAAGTTTTGGCCAAAGTGAAGGAAAATGCCATAAAAAGGGCTCAAATGATAATCAACTGTGGCGGCGGCCATTTACATGACATCATATTCTCGACTTGATGTAAAAAAAATTAAAAGACCAAATAAAAATAATCCACAAGAAGAATCAAAGTTTTTCATTTTTTTTTTTTAAATTTCAGCCAAAAAACATCGGAAGGTTATTTTTGCGCCACCCTGTATAGTGTACTAACCTGAACTCTTTCAGAGGAAGAATGATTTACGGATTTACATTAACAATTCAAATTTAAATCATACATCTAAATACCATTTAAACCCAATTCAAAAAGTGTATTGCTACACTCACCAAAAAAAGTCTGTAATGGCAACTGAAAATTTTGCTGTTATTACGGGAAATTTTGCTAATTTGATCCTAGCGGTATTTTTTGCCAATCTTAGCAACACATGTCTGCTGACGTGTAGTTCAATAAAATTAGTAGAAAAGTTAGTAGCCACTACTAAATTTTAAAAAAAAGTTTTTGTAAAGTGAAATTTGAAATCGGTTTGGTAAAATCAGCAAAAAAAAATTGACTAAGTTTTATTAATATTAGTACAATCAAATTAGTATCAAACATTAGTAAGCACTACTAAATTTTAGTAAATTTCTGTAAGCTCAATGAATTGTAAAATATAGCAAAATTTTAATTTATAAAAAAAATATTATTAAAATGCCCAAATTAACACAATTATTTTTAGATACACTTGTTACACTTTAAAGCTGCTAATTTCTTTTGAAACATTGAGCAACGTTTTCTTATTTATTTTTTTAAATATTTTAGACAAAATTAAAAAAAAAAAATCAATGGCTTAAAAATAGTATAAACATAAACGAATTTATCATTTTGTTTTGAAAAATATTTTTATTAAATTTTTTGGATTTTAAGGTAAAATTTTAATTGTCTTAAGGGCTGAAAAAAGTTTTTAGTGCTATTTTAAGTAGATGTCCTATTTTTGAACATAAGTCGAATGTTAAAAGTATTTTCACTTCCGATCCCTTTTTTCAACCTATGCAGAATTTAAAGGCAATTAAGGTTTGTAAGTATAAGTTTTTATTATTAGAAATAAAATTTCTTTCAATATCCACTTTTTTAAAATTAGTTTTTTTTTGCTAATTTTAGCCAATCGGCTTTCAAAAATTTTTTAAAAGGATTTTTTAAGTTAGCAACTAAAATTTGTAAATAATCTGTTGAAATTTTGTAATATGTAAACTGTAAATAGCAAAAAAGTTTACCAAATAATAATTTTTTTTACTAAAAATCAGTACAAAAATAGTAAAGTGGGATTGAAAACCGTTTAGGATTTTTTCTATTAACTTTTTTTCTGAGTGTAGTGTTCATCCTTGACCTAACAATGATCTGACAAATTTTATCCAAATTTTATATATAACTTTTTTTTTTGAAAATGCTATAAAAAAAAACTACTGAATATTTTCTCAAATTTCTTTTTTTATTTGAAAGTACAATCCTTCCGGTTAATAATGTAAAATAATTTCATTCAAATGGCTGCCTCGGCTGACCATGCAGTAGCCTAACACGATCGGTTCAATTTTTAAGCACATTATCTATTGTGTGCAGCTGTATTTCACCAATGGCTTCACGAATATTGTCCTTTAAAGCGTCAATTGTCTCTGGCTTGTCGGCGTAACACTTATCTCTGACGGCACCTCACAAATAATAGTCCAACGGAGTCAAATCGCAGCTCCGAGGTGGCCAAACGACATCAGCTCTACGGTAGATAATGCGATCTTCAAAAACAGGGCGCAAAACATCGAGTGTAGCTTCGGCTGTGTGGCACGTAGCGCCGTCCTGTTATAACCAAATGGTGTCAATATCCTCCTCTTCAATTTTTGTGAACAAAAATTCGTTCAACATGGCCCGATAACGATCGCCATTGACTGTAACGGCCACTCCTTGCTCATTTTCGAAGAAAAATTGCCCAATTATGCCTCTGCACCAAAATCCGCACCAAACAGTGACTCGGTTTGGGTGCATCGGCTTTTCAATGTATGCGTGCGGGTTTTCTGTGCCCCAAATGCGACAATTTTGCTTGTTTACATACCCGCCAAGATCAAAATGAGCTTCATCTGAAAAGATGACATTAAAAAGATGGCATTCTGGAACATTACAATGATTTTCAAAGTAATGTCGCAATATTTCCCAGCGTTGTTCAAGCGTATACACAACCATATTCGTTCAGCGGAAGGATAAAACTAATTATCTGTCAAATCAGACATGAGCTAAGTGTTACCATTCACGAAATAAGCACTAGTTGAAAAAAAAAACGTTAGATGGCCTATATATCCGAGATGGATTTTAAACGAGGCTGTACAAGCTGCCAAGATAAACACAGCAGTAGTCGACCAATTGAGCTGTTCAAGCCAGAAACGGTTAAGAAAATCCACAACATGGTATTGGATGATCGTCGGCTGAAGGTGCATGTGCTAGCTGAAATGATAGGCATTTGAAATAGTGCATTATATCGCATATTGACCGAAAGTTTGAAGATGATAAAGCTGTGCGCAAGATGGGTGTCGCGTTTGCTCAAAAAAGAACAAAAACATCGTCCAAATCAATGAATTGGAGTTCGAATTGCTCGGATTATTTTATATTTTAAAACTTAAAAAAAAAATTGTTCGGTGGTAAAAGATTTGCCAACAACGAAGAGGTGGATTCTGGGGCTATTTTTAAGAATTAGACAGTTCTTACTATAAACAGATTATTGAAGCTATTGAATATTTCTTGGAAAAGTGTATCGACCTACAAGGAGATTATAAAGAAATAAAGAATTTGTTTTCCCAAATTTGTTGTTTTTTCTCTGTTAAGTCGGCTAATTTTGGGATCGCCCTAGTAAACCCAACTTCCTGGTATTTGCTTATATTATTTTTTTCGGCAATTGTGTTTAGATTTGTGTTTACTCGTATATATGCGGGCCTATTATAAACGAGCAAAGCCCTTAACGAGATTTGGAACGCTTCCCAAAATTATACTTAGTGTAGGGTATCATAAAGTCGGCATGCTCGGTCGACTAGTTTATCTTTAAATTTTTGTAAAGGAAAAAATCATGAGTAATTTTGTGTTAAACTTTGTGTTGGTTACGTATGATTAATATTTATACCAAAATTCCATATTAATCATACGTTAAAATGTTGTTTCCTTTATGTGTATAAAAATACCCTAAAAGTTCTGTACAAAGTCGGTGAAAATTTAAAGCATACCAATACTTAAAGCATTGTAATTGTTTTACTTTTTTTATCTATATTTTTTGCTGTACATTTTAAATTAAATTCTTGTTTTTGTTTTAAACAACTTACCGGTGGTGTTTCAAATAACATGACTTCTGTACCCTTAAGTACTAAAAAGCGTGGTTTATAACTTTGCCATGAAATATTATTATTGATGACACCTTCGTTCACCCAACCCATATATTCAATACGTTCGCCGACAGCAAAGTTACGATTGTAAAGTTTCATCTGTAAAAAAGAAAATAAATAAAATAACTTTCACTTTGGTGTTGTACCAAAAAAAGAATAAGAAAAAATATAATAAATATATGAGAATACAAACAATTTCCTCTTAAAAGTAAGATTAAGGGCGGTATTATTGACAACTTACGAGTAAGTGGTTTTTTTTTGTTGAGATTTTAAGATTTTCAAATGTTTTGAATATAATTTACAATGGGGAAACTCAAGACTATTCAGCTTAAAAAATAGTTTAAGAGTTCACTTAAGTGATCTAAATAGTACAACTGGCCCTAAATCTTTTTTAAGTTATGCATATTTCTCAGCTTTAAATTCTTAACATTCATCCATCTCTTAAGTGGTTCAATAGCACTAATATTTAAAAAAATTTATGATACTTTTTATATTCTGTAAGTTTACAGGTATATTTTTTGAAGTAAAAAAAAAACAAAGTATGAAATTTAAACATTTCAGAAAGTCATGATGAAAAAAAAATGAAAAATCCGCTTTATGGTGGCTAACACACTACAGACTTATTTGTGTTTGTATATCACTTGTCAAGGTGCGTGTGTACTACAAATGTTTGTATTTTAAATGGTGTTTTTTGTCATTCCACCTTGTCCACATAAATACTACATGATTTTTCATGACTTTTATAGTTTTTTTATAACGATTTTTTTAACAGTGTTTTAAGGTTTATTATAAACAGTAAGATTTTACATTTCTGTAGTTTTAAAATTATAGATCAACGAAGACAAAAGTGATCTTTATTCTATAATATTTTAAGGTCTTCGAATTTTTGAACTCGAAAATGTATTAGAAAAAATATTTAATATTTAATATTTAATATTTAATATTTAATATTTAATATTTAAAAATATTTAAAGGCTTCTTTGGTCCTAATCAGCGTTTGAAGTTAATGATATTGGTGTATTTTGGTAACAAACATTTTTTTTACAATTTTTCCAAATTCTGAATAATAATTACTTTAAAATTATTTAGTTCAATTTCTTCGACCTTTTTAATACAAATTCCAGGTAATAAGTATTCAAGCTCAAGGCTATTTTATACAAAATTATTTTTTTTCATCCAATATTTCGCTATCTCAATGGATAGCTTATTCAGGGATTTAAAAATTAAAAAACAAAAAAAATCCCTGAAGAAGCTTTCCATTGAGATAGCGAAATATTGGATGAAAAATAAATAATTTTGTATAAAATAGGCCTTTATTACCTGGAATTACTTTAGAATGTTTTTCACGATATTTCTTAAAATCAGCTGTTCATTCTAAGCTCTTAATGTTTTATTACTTTAACCAAACCAAGAACTAAATGCTGCTTCTTAAATAAATTTGAGGAAAAAAAAAACCGAGGTAAAAGAACCAAGATGAATACTTTTTTGTTTTTGTCGGAATTTTCTTAAAAATAAAAAACAATTACACAAGTTGAAATATATCAAGCTTTAGGATTTTGGAGAATTAAAAATACTATTTGACTCTAATGAATGTCTCGAGCTTAAGTCCATAAATATATCAGTTGTCTCAATAAGAAAAAATTATTAATTAAACAAAATTTGGTTGGTTTTTTGGCTTGGAATTAGATTTGTGGATTTTTCCTGTATTTTGTTTGTTTTGTTGTAAAAATTTGTTTGAATTATAGAATCTCGAGAACCTTACCGGACCTGATTCATATACACTAACGGCATGAATGAATATATAAAATGGATTTTTTTTGTTCTAAAATGCCTAATGCCTCACGAAGGGATCTATAGGTAAATATAAATGACCTTTTCAGTGGGTGAGGTTAAGGTAAGGTTAGTCGAAATTGTTCTCTATCACTCTTATTTTTCAAGATATATACTCACTACCCGCTGAATTTCACCAGCGTATTCCTTGGCTCATTTCATGAAAATATGTCCATTACGACCATCCCTGAAAATGCAAGTGTGCGAAATGGAAGCGCTTTGAAAATTTTCGGATTGGTGGTCGGAGGGTTGTAGGGTAAAATTGCTTACTTCTGAACCAGTATTCGGATTTTTTTGTCTTTGAGCTTGTTGGAAAGGTCTTTGGGAGACCTTTCAGAATCAATAAATATAATAAAAAATATTAAAAAGAAGTCAAATCGCACATAGCCTCAATTTGCTCAAAATACCCTAAAGGAAGCCCAGAGGTTTTACCGTTTCAAAGTTGTGTCCATTTGAGGTTATGTGCATGTTCTTATGTCTTTTTTCCAATTTTTTTAAAGCTCTCTTTCTCAGCGATTTCACTTTTTCTTTTTTTTTTATTGATTTTGAAAGGTCTCCCAAAGATCTTTCCAACAAGCCCAAAAACAAAAAAATCCGACCATCCGAAAATTTTCAAACCGCTGCCATTTCGGGATGATCGTAATGGACATATTTTCATGAAACGAGCCAGGGAATACGCTGGTGAAATTCGGCGGGTCGTGACTGAATCACCCAGAATAACTTTCTTAAAAATAGTGAGAAGATGAAATGGTGCCATATTTAAAACTGATATGTAGTGATATAAGACAAATAAAAATATTATGCTAAAACAGTAAATTGTGTAAAAGGGTTCTTTAAAATTACACAGCAAAATTTTTTAGAATCGGTTACCTCTAAATTTGTTCTAGGTTCTTTTACCTCGTGTTCCATGAAACAGGTTCTATAACTAATTTCTGAAAGCCAAAAATGCAAGGTTTCACTGATAACCAGTTCTATGACTGGTTTCACAACCGGTTCTAAAGCAACCTGTTCTAGTTTGAAGGAATGACTACTATTGCTAAGAGCTAGAACATAAATTAGAACCTATGCTAATGCAGTACAAGGTGTTCTGCCAGCTGTAAATAGGAGTTTACATTTTACAGGGTTGTTATAAATAAGTTGAAATTTAATGCTCAAAATTATTAGAATTATTTAATATTGAAAAAACCATATGTGGAAAGTTTTGAAAAATCTGCATAGAAAAAAATTTAATCCTCACACGTTTAAATTGAGAACAACTTTGTTCGATAGAAAATTTCATAGATTTTTATCACTTTTTAAGAACATTTTTTTGATTAAAATATTTTGTCCAGTATAATAATCCTGCTAAAAATAACTAATTTTCTAGTTTTATTATAAGATTTCGTTACTGAATTCCAACAAAACATTGCAGGACAATGCGGTTGAGATTTTATTTTTCTGTTTCTGTGACACTGAAGACTTCAGCTGTAGGGAAATTGGCAAACTTCAAGGAATTTTAATCACAAGAATTCTTTTAATTTTTGAAGACTTTTTTTTGACTTCTTCAGGGAAAACATTAGTTGATACTTTGTTTTTATAATTAAGATCATTTGAAACAAAAATATAAGTCCAGAAGATCGAGAAAAACTAAACAACATTTTCAAGTTAGGTATTCATTAATTTATCTATTTATTTATTTATTTATTTATTTATTTCATTATTTATTTATTTATTTATTTATTTATTTATTTATTTATTTATTTATTTATTTATTTATTTATTTATTTATTTATTTCATTATTTATTTATTTATTTATTTATTTATTTATTTTTTTATTTATTTATTTATTTATTTCATTATTTATTTATTTATTTATTTATTTATTTATTTATTTATTTATTTATTTATTTATTTATTTAAAACAAAAATAAATAAATATTTCTTAGGATTTTTATCTTTAAACGTACACGTTCTTTGTAGTTTCAGTTTTCTAGCTTAAAAGGTTAATGATACTTTTAGCCTTTTTAACGCCTCAATTGAAAATTCCACAAAAGTATCTCTTCTTTGAATAAGCCAATACCCCCGCGAACGTAAATTTAAGATGTCAGAGATTTGGCCTAAAATGTTAAACTTTTGGCTTAAGATTATCTACGCCGGAGTTACTAGCTCCAGCGTATAGACTGCATAATTAAGAAAACATTTTTCCCTTTGTATACCTATTTTTATCATATTATTTTGAGATAGATAATACACCGAAAAAATATATTTAAAATTTATCACAGAAGAGGTTAAGTGGCAAACTTTTCTCATATTTACCCCTCTACGTATAAACTTACACCAGCCTTTGTGGATTTCTACTGCAGAATAGCAGCCTACAAATTGTAAAATCTTAGCTATAGCGGCTTGGAATGTTAAGAAGAAAAATGAATACTTTTTCGAAAGATTTTTCTCTTTAGTAGTGAATATTTAAATTTCAAGTTTCAGCTTTCTACCCTTAAAAATTTTGCATAGATAATTAAAGGGCAACTTTCGTCTTTTTAATCGGATTTTTACTACGGCTTAATTGGAAATAAGGAAAATTCTCTTTTCATTAATAAAGCTAACATTTCAACCTCATTTTTCCATCGTTTTTTTTTTTTTGGAAGTTCGTAGTCCCTACACCAACACATGTTTTGAATTTAAGATTAATATTAATTTATAAAACTTTTTACCGGTAACTTTAAATTTTTCTCGCTACTTCGGTTATGTAAGAAATGAAATACGATAGGAGGAATAACACGGAATTTTTTTTGGTACTTTCTTGTGCGGGACTATGTCAGAAGCAGCCAAAATTTTGTATAAAAACTGCATTAAACTAAAAGTTATATTCCTTAAATGAGGCAAAAAATGTACACTTAAAAAAGTTTGTAAGTTAAATTAACTGAAAATATCATTTAAAAGAAATGATATTTCATTTAAAAACCGGTCTACTTAATTTTCATTTAAATTAAATGCCATTTGTTATTTATTTTTAAATGTTGATTAATCAACTGACACATCCGTAAGAAACAAATGATATAATCAGTTAAAATAAATGTCAAAATTTTACCTTCCAATCCTTAAAAAATAAATGTTTTTTTCATTTATTTGAAATTATTTCCGTTTTTGTATTTTTGTTTTTTTTTTTAATATACTCGTACAATACAAAATGTATGTATGCATATGAAGCTATAAACACTTTTTGTGTGAATGTATTTGTGTATGTATGTATGTGTGTTTATGAAGTTTTTGTAATTTGTATTGAAAAATTTTGTATATATACAACCAATTTAAATAAAAAAACAAATTGAAATTTTTTGAATATTTTTTTTTGAAACAGACAGCAAACAAAATTTAAATTTCAAATAACTGTTACGGACACAAATAAACCGCAAGTTTCCGTTTTGTGGGTAAATTTTTATTAAATATCAAACAAATGAAAAAAATAAATGAAACTGAAAAAAATCGGTAAATGATAGTAAATTATTTCGAATAAATGTATAAAAAAGTTAATATAGATGTTTCTTTGAAAAATAAATGTATCTTCCTTTATTTTTAAATGGAACGGAAAACTTTTTTATTAAACTACAAACAGTTAACTACATAATATTCTGAGTGTAGTTTTAATACTTTTTGTGAAATTAAGATTACACAGAGAAAACTGATTCATTGTGATAACCAAATTTTTTGTCAACCGAATGGTTCGGTTGGGGCCACCGATATATTTGTTTGTAGCAACAGAAATACGTTTAATACAACAGAAATTCGGTTATTACAACAGAATTTCAGTCTGAAAAAAATTTTTTAATTGTGTCAGGATATATTTGATTACAACAACCAAATAATTAAGTTACTGAAACCAAATTATTCAGTTGGCCAGGAGTTCGGTTGTCACAATCCATCTGTTTTTTCTGTGTAGTTACAATTAAATAATATTGCTTTACAACTTACAGATCTGATTATAAGCTAAATAGTTGGCGAAATGGAAAATTTAAGATCACGCACAGAGAAAACAGATTCATTGTGACAACCGAATTCCCTGCCAGCTGAATAATTTGGTTGCAGCAACTGAATAATTTAGTTGTGAAAATTAAATATATCCTGACTCAATTGAAATATTTTGCTTCAACTGAAATTCTGTTGTAATAACTAAATTTTTTGTTATATTAACCGAATTTCCTTTGGCATAAACATATATATTGGTGGCTCCAACCGAACCATTCGATTGGCAAAAAATTTGATTGTCACAATGAAACTGTTTTATCTGTGCGATATTAATATAAAATTGTTTTTTCTAAGAGAAGATTTTCTTCGCTGAAAGCCAAAATAAGAAATTGGTTGCAACATTTAATTTTATTTTCACTTAACAACGCAATTTCAAAGGATCTATAAATTATTTTATGTGTTCTTAAATAATAAAATTTTATTATTTGTTTATATGTTTTTTTTCACAATCTAAAGTCAGATTTTAAAAATATTTTTTGTTGCTGAATGCTGTGAATATATAATTAAGAAACTTGGTTTTCCGTAAATCTATTTATAAAACTGTGTTTTTTTTTGTATGGGAATTTTGGTTTTAAATCCATTTATGAACTAGATTTTAGTTCAAATCTGCTTTAACACGAGATTTCGGGCATAATAAAAATTTAGTATAAGGGAAACCACACAATCGTTTACAACACCAACCTACCAATATCTTGTAAATTTATACATAACGAAATAGCAGAGAATTTGTGATAACAAACAAAAAAAAATCTATTGAAAATCAACTAACAATAATATTTTTTTTCTGGTGTAGCTGCAATGAATGAATGTGACCGATACTATCTATCATAATGGAATAAAAGATAATGTGAAAAGTTTTACTAAAAACACTGTAGTTTACCAGTTTTTTCGTTAAGTTTTGTCTCCCTAAAATAAATAAATAACTAACGTTGTTAGTCCGTTTTTTTGCTTTCTGTATACAAATACATTTTGGTAATTTTTTTCAGTTTTTATGTATGTAATTTTTTTTTTTTTTGTAAATGGATGTATTTTACATAAACAAATTGCTTTATTGCAGCAAAAAACTTTTGTTTGAGTTTTTTTAATAACAATAAAAACAACATGGACAAAAAGTTTGCATATTTGTTCAAAAAAAAAACTTAAAATAAACTAAAAGTGTTGATTTTTCACAAAATGTTTTAACAAAATAAAATATGTTGTAAAAATAATAACAATAAATGTATCAACAAATTACTCACCTGTAAATGTGTTAAGCCCACAACATTGTCGTTAATTAATTTTAACCATTGACTTAAAATCGCCAAATCATCACAGTGTATTATGCCCGTTGACGTACCATTAATGCCACGAACTTCAAAAGCATTTTGTCTTAATTTATCAGTACCATAAATATAACGTGTAACATAAGCCATCATTAGAGGGACTTTATATATACATATATAAAAAAAGGAAGAAAATAACAGGAAGAATACGATATAAAAATAAATATAAATAAACTTGGACTTTCATTAATATGTACGATAAGATAAAAGAAAATGTTTGTTTTTGTGAGTGTTAATAATTATATTTAAATTAATATGAGAGAGTCGACGAGAAAGTGCAATTTATACTGGAAAAATATTCGTATAATGTAGAATATAAAGTGTGGAAGAGGTTTTATGTTTTTAAAAAACTAATTTATTTCCATTAGTTATTTTAATACTGTTAAGTACACTTCATATAGTTTGAAAGTTAAAATAACATATATATTTTTTTATTTTTATTTATATTAATCATATAATTACAAATTATATCCTAATACCCTAGCAGAGCACTAGCAACAAAGGCTATCGGCTCGTTGTAGCGAAAGCAGACCAGAGCCTCTGGTGGGAATTGAACCCACGATCCCCGCACTGATAAGCTGGCACGCTTTCAACTAGTCTACCGGGGCGCTCTAAAATAACATATAATACTTTTTAAAAGCAATGATATTTCATTTAAAAACTGGTATATTATACTTTTCATTTTAATCAAATTGTGTATGTAATTTTAAATAGTCTTAAAAAAAACTGAAACATCAGTAAAAATAAATAATTAAACAGTTAAAAATTGTTTCGGTTTTTTTTGTTTGTATTTTGATCTGCAAAATGTAGACTCACAGGCTCTATAAATACATGTTGTGTAAATCCCCTGATGTGTGTGTGTATGAAGTTCTTGAAATTTGAATTAAAATAATTTTGTATATAAACAAACAATTTAAATAAATTTTTAAATTTTTTGTGTAATTTTTTCTCAAAAACAAACAGTAAACTAAATTTAGATTTGTAATAACTGTAACGCAAACAACTAAAACAAAAATTTCCATTTTGTGGGAAAATTTTTTATTAAATTAAATAAAAAATAAATGAAACTGAAAAAACTCAGGAAATGTCATTTAATTATTTTGAACAATATATAACAAAAGTTAAAAAAATTATTTTCTTGAAAAATAAATGTATGTTTCTTTATTTTAACTGAACTGGAAACTTTTTTATATTAAACTACAAAGAGTAAGCTAAATAATATTCTGAGTGCATAACAATATTCTGAGTGAGTAACAAGTTTCGAAGATTTAAGGGGTTGGAAAAAGGTCTTAGAAATAACACCAACCTCAGGTCAGGTGAGTCTTATGTACTGGTTAAAAAGTATAGAGTGAGCGAAAAGTGTTACATTTTGGATCATAGTTGGACTTTTTTTGATGTCAACGTGAAAGTTTGGGGTTAACTTTACTCCAGGAATCCTAAAAGAAACGTATGGGCTCAGTTCTAGAGCAAACTGGGTAAGAGACCGAAAGTCAGAGAAACGATTGACAGTATTGATCACTTATTGAATGTCCTTGAAAGAACCATAGATGTACCATTCAAAGTTTCTTGCCCTCCGATATAGGCAAGAAAAAGTTTCTCTTCCAGGTGGAGTTCGGAACTTTCAAGGTTTCAGATGGACCCAACCCCACCAGGGTTAGTAAGGGTTATTCAAACGCCACTTATATTAAGAGGAAGGATGAATCTGAGTCATTGGATATCCGAGTCATTGGATATCCTTCTTGAAGGACTTCAGGCCAATTAGTCCCTCTTCCTTTCTGCTTAAGAGACTGGAAAAACTTATCAATGAACACATAGGACTACAACTGGAGATATCACCATAGCGCCTAAGCAGTCAACATGCTCATCTCAAGGGCCACTCACTTTCCTGGGTGCACTGATGGGACCAATTTAGAAAATGAATGGCACTGCCTTACATGTAAGCTTACAATGAGATTGGAAATGATGTAATTACCCCGTGGTTACCGGTAACTGGAAGTTTCTCTTCATACAGATCGCCAGATCTGGATGGCATTCTTCCTATAATGTTATAGAGTGCTCCGAGTCTCGCTCGTGACATATAAACTTTGTCTCTCTCTTAGCCACCTTAATCTTGAGATAGGTTAAGATGGTATTTATTCCAAAGAGTGATTGGGCTTCGGGCAATTCTCTAACTTTCTTCACGATTTTATCGATTTCATTAACTGATGATAAATGTCGCTTGAGTTAACGAAGATGCTATTTTGATTTTGAAATTTACTTTGAAATTTTACGAACTTAAAATTCAAACAAATTTCTGTAAATAAATAAATAAATAATTTTTTTATATACAAGTATCGGTAGAAAAAAGTTAGAGAATTATGTTTTTAATTATCATTTTGATAATTTAACTAACGAATTTTGTCGTTAAAAAGCTAGAGAGTCGCACTACAAGGTATTGATGCTTTTGTCATCGTTTGAATTTTCATTGCTTGTCGGGGTAATACCGAGAGGTCAAAAAAAAAAAAAAAAAAAATTAGGAGAAGAACACCTTAAAGTGATCTCACTCCAATTGTGGGGTCTGGTTTTTAACTCAGCCCTCATAAAGTTGGAAAATCTGGGTTTTATAAACATTGCATATACGGACGATGTAGTAATACTAGTATCAAGGATCTTTCTGGATGTGAAAAGTGACATCATAACCAGCGCTCTGGATATTCTCAGAAACTGGGCCACTTGCTGTGATCTAGAAGTGAATTTTCACCACTAGAGCCAAGTAAAGCTATAGATTACAGCGGTTTCAGAACACTGTCTTAGATTAAAATTATCGTGGAATCTTAGCACCAAGAATTTATGAAATAGTATGAAATAAAAATTTAAAGTAACTAGTGTGGAAACGAGACCCATAGGGATATTTAGACATTTATTTATTTTTCTTCTGTTTATCACTACATACTCCATTATCAGTAGCAGAAAAAATTTAGCTAAGACTCATTAGAGTGCTTCCCACCACAGATATATTCAGTAAAAGGCGAAAGATTTATTCGACAAATGAGAAGGTCGGGTTAATAATATTTTCAAGAACTAAAATACACATATTAAGCATTCATAAATTTAATTTAAAATAAGTGATATGACATTAAACGATAAAAATTGGCACATATTTTACGACCATTTAAAGCTAGATTCACAGTATTCGACACTGCAGAGTACATTTTTTTCTTTCTCATTCGTACATTTATGGTTTTTGTATCTCCACTGTGCAGCTTGGATTACTCAAGCATTGTGAATGAACCCCAATGTAAACACATTTAAGAGCAGTAACTTATAAACATACTTAAACGTTAACCACAGATTTTTACAAACACATTTTTCTAAATCAATTTCCTAACATTTCACTCATTACAAAGTTATTTACACTAGTAAGGATAACTTCCTTCGTTCATTTAATTTATCATTGTTTTCGCTTCGTTTTTACTTTTGAACTTTTCGTTTTGTTTTGTATGTATATAAATATTTTTTGTATATTTCCGTTTTAACTTACCTGCCACAACATCAACCCATTTCTTTTCTGGTTCTGAACAAATTGACATTGGTCTGCTACAACTACGACTTATGGTACCATTATTCACAGAGGATTTGTATCCTTCGTCAGCCTTTAATTCAGCACATGTTGTATCATTATCTGAGTCTGGTGTATCTTTTGCCACTTAATAAAGAGAAAGTAAAATGAAAGAGAAGAAAGAATTTATATTAAAATTAAATAAGTATATGAGGCTTTCCATACCACAATAATGTTAAATCTAAGGTATTTTTTGTCCAATGTAGTGTAAATTAAAATTGAAATATTTTTTTTTAGCTCAATAAGGAATATTATATAAAAAAAGTATTTGTTATTTATAAAAGATTTTAGATACTTTTCAAGCGATTTAAAAAGTGTCAGCGTAACTCGTAGGATTTATTTTAGTAAAAATATTCGCTAAGATATGTCTATGATGGGAACGTAAGTGGATTTACATTTACGTGAGTAAAATAAATGTGAATCACGCAAAATTTTGATCAAGCGCTCATCCATAATATTGCATATTTAATAAATATTTCAGTATTTGTCACAATCAGAAGGTATGATAAACCTACGTTGTGTTGACCCTTATAAAAGGTTTTTCAACAGGGACGCTACAAAAGTAGAGTGACAGGGACAGCAAACGACGCCATATTTCTTTCCGTTCTTTTGACAGTAAGGTTTGTGATTTTATGATGGAAAGATATAAGAGCCAACAACAAGTCAAAATTATTAAAATTTACTACCGAAATTCGGAGTCAGTGGCCTTAACGTTAAGAGCGCTACGTCCAATTTATGGTCGTCATAATCGTCCTAGCAGAGCAACAATTGAGCGTCTAGTGGAAAAATTTGAATCCACAGGCACAGTACAAAATGTTCCCGTGCCAGTGAGACAAAGAAGTGCCCGTATGTAGTGTCGAGAATATTGCTGCCGCTGAGGCTTCAGTTGAAGAAAGCCCAAATGTGTCTCTCACGCGTCGTTCTTAAGCGTTGGGCATCTCTGTGACGTCGTTGTGGCGAATTTTGCGAAAAGATCTTGGCCTACATCCTTACAAGATCAAATTGACGCAAGAACTGAAGCCGCTTGTCCACCAGAAGCGTCGTATATTCGTGAATTGGGCTGAGCAACAACTTGAAAATGATTCGGATTTTCATCGAAAAATCATCTTCAGCGATGAGGCTCATTTCTGGCTGAATGGCTTCGTCAATAAATAAAATATCCATTATTGGTCAGACAGCAATCCACACGTACTCCATGAGTCATCATTGCATCCCGAAAAAATTACGATTTGGTGCGGTTTATAGGCCGGCGGCGTCATTGGGCCGTACTTCTTCCGTGATAATCAAGACCGGCACGTTACTGTGAATGGGAATCGCTACCGTTCAATGATAACCGAATATTTTTAGCCCCAATTGGATGATATGTACTTGGAGGGCATGTGGTTCCAACAGGACGGCGCCACAAGCACACAGCGAATGTCACAATCAATTTATTGGAAACCAAGTTTTGAGAACGTGTTATCTCACGAAATGGTCCAGTCGATTGGCCGCCTCGGTCGTGCGATTTGACGCCGTTAGACTATTTCCTGTGGGGCTACGTCAAGTCTATGGTCTATGCCAACAAGCCAGCGACGATTGATGAACTTGCTTGAATAAAGAATTTCATTTATATCCAAAACGGTTTTTGTTTTATTTAAAAAAACTTTTGTAGCGCTCTTATTGAAAAACCCTTTACCTACAGAGAAGAAAAGTATTCATTTTTTCATTCATTCATGATATATAATATAGGATTATATATGCCTTATGGTATACACTTCATAGACAGGTTGGATCACAGCTAGCGTCAGATCTGTTCATTTCTAAAGGAATCTGGAAAATGTGGTGATTTTTGTGGTCAGATCTGTTCATATCTAATATCAGATCAGATCTAGTACAAGAGTGTAGCCATTTGAGCCCTTTTTAAAAGCAGCAAAATAAAAATTTATATAAAGAAATGTGTTTTTTTTAATTCCTTATTAAATCTAATAGAAGGATTATAAATTGGACCTGATTATATGCATTACGTCAGATTTGTTTCGCTTTGAGGCGATCTAATTAAATCTCAAATTTGTCCTCAATTTTGAGATCTAATTAGATCAGGTACAATAAAATCTGTTTAGATCTGATATTTTTTACACGGTTTTTATAATAGCTTTATTTGGCGATTCAATTGATTTTGTTTAAATGAGCAATTTTTAGCAAATTTCAGGGAAATTTACTCAAATTTGTGCTGAAAGAGAAATTAGGGAAATTTGTTTAAATATCTTTCAGTTACACAAACTTTGTAATATATACAAATTCTCTCTACACTTGGGGGTTCTAGGGCCTACTGTTTGGGTGTCAAGAATTTTCTACTTTTGGGTACCTAGGTGGGTAAAAATATAACAAAATATAATAAGCAACTATGTCTTGATGAGAGAAAAATTACAAATTACAAACAAAGTACTCGTTATTTTTAAAGATGAATCGAGGTACATACAATATATTTTGTTCTGACTATCATTTAAAAGTGTGGCATAGAAAGGAAGAAACTTTTAATAAATAAAAAATATAGTAAAGACTGGAGTTGTGATATGCGGCTACATAAAATACAATGAACTAATATGGACTACAATAAACTAATATGATCTAGATGAATGATACAAAACAAGTAACAAAACAAGAAAAATCTTAGTTAATTTTGTGAATAAACTATTAGAGGATATTTTACACAATAAAGGCTGTCCAACTAAATATTAAAGAGTTAAAATTTTCATTATATTTGTAATTTTTTAAAGTAAATTATTTTTATAGCTGTGTCCTAACTTTCGCGTGCGAATTTCAGAGCTAATAAGATTAAGTTCTTTAATTTTTAATTAGATTGAAATACTGTATTTTATTTTAGCGCTATAGAATTTTTCTTTGTTTTTTATTTAAATAAAAAAAAAAAATGAGAAAACCTAAAAACTTGTTGCTGTGTCCTTTGTTATGTGGACTACTTGATATTAGAACAATTAATAATGTAAGTTTTGCATTGATACGATATACTTTTTTCTGCAGGGAAGCAGTTGGTATGGAAAGTCCCATAAGTAAATGAAATCTTTATACCTTAGGGTTCTCCAACAGCGTATGAAGAAAATATAAGTTGGATATGTTTGTAGAAATATTTATTTGGGTGTTAAACTACCTGTCCAAAGGATTAAAATAATCGGATATAGGAAAGACGGCCCAAAAGTTTGAAAAACGGATTATAAGGTGAAATTATAAGTTTTTGTTAATTTTATTAAACATGTTGACATGTTAAAATAAATTTGATAAGACACATCGTTTCGACAGCCAAGTATCCTAATTCCTTGGGAGGCTTGATTTTACATCCAAATAAATATTTCTAGAGATGGGTTCGGAAAATAACTATTTTTTTTTTTGGAATCCCTACTATATGGAATTTACATACAGGCAAGTAATAAGTAAAAGAATACACATAAAAGTCCAATGTAAATGTACTCATAAGTACTTGTACCTTACATAGTATAATTAAGAATTAAATAACATTTGTTTGCAGAATAACATGTGTATTAGTGTGTGCCACATATTAAGTATTTTCGAATTTGTAGTTTTATTAAGTACTCAAGTAAATAATCTGGCATTAGCTTAAAAAATTTTATTTTAAAGGGGAAAACTATATTCGCGTTATTACATTTTTTCCATCTGGTGCATAAGTAAAATATGAACAGTCAAAAAGTGTCCCTGAAAATATTAATACTTCCTTTCTATAGAAACTGAAACAGTAGCACTCACAGGCCAGTTAATTGACAAATTTGAATGGTCCTAATGTCTATGTTTTAGCATGAATACATGTGCCAGGTCTACGTAGTTGTGTGTAATTAAAAAAGAAAATAGATGAGGAGATTCATGAAAAGATCGTAAATGTTATAAAATGAATACAATTTGTAAAGTCTATTATTATATATGAAATTTGACATAAAAACTGTAAACTTACTATCTCTACACACTATAAACTATATGCGAAGGCTTTTGTGAATATCCTCATTATATTCCTCTTACTCATATGTTAATTTAAATAAATTTATTTAACTGTGAAAATGCAAAAGAGAATTACTTTAAAACCCAAGTTTTATTTTATGAAAACTGCTATTTAAATTACAATAGTTTAAAAATTATTACTGCAATGAATTAAATCACCATTAAACAAAAATTAAAAAAAAAAATTATTATGATTCTAAATTTTGTGTTACTAAAAAAATTAACTTTATACTAGGGAATATATTACTTTTAAAATAAATTTATGAGATTTGAAGGTATTGGTTAGAATCGTAGTTTTTCTCAAAATTTTTTCGGAATTAAAATTGAAACCAATTAATGAGAATTTAAGTACATTTTTAATAAATTTTCATTTGCATATAGAATTGGTTAAATAATTAACAACAAAATCGAATATTTGATAAAAAAATACCTAATTTTATAATTTATTTTATAACGCCTTAATAAAAGCTGGAAAAAAATTTTCGGCTAGGTCTAACAAGGGAGGTCTCTCCATGCGGGCCACAAATCAAAAATACCATTAAATTAATGTTTCAGTTGAACCAACCGAATCGTGGATTGTATTGATTATAGAAGCCACTAACGATTGGTATTTGTAAACGAATTTTCTGCTATATTTTTTTTCCTAAAGAATAATTTAAATATAAAATTAGCCATCAAAATTTATAAGTGGGTAGGGAGCTAGCCTAATTTCCGAGTCCCAGTAAAGGCAAACATTTAATAAAAAGTATTTTTTTTTTTAAATGAAAATAAAATATTCAAATGTTTAAATAACAAATATTACAAAGAAAATTAAATTAAATTGTGGTGCAGTAGTAAGTAAGAATGTGAATTATGAATCTAAGTGCCTAGGTTCGATACTGAAAAAATCTCAAAATAAAATTTTTCTTAAAATAAAATTTTGTGGAAAGTATTAATATTTATGTGGAATATAAATATTAAAACAGAAAACTAAACATTGGCTTTCACAACTAAAATTATAAATTAATATCAAGATAGCTATCGTGACCGCCAGAATTCGATTGGCAACGACTGATACTGTTTTCTGGGTGTAGCTTTCTGCTAAGTTCTGGCCCATTTATATCTACAGGTTGGTTAAAAAGTTCCTGCGCTCACCAAGAGATGGCACTGCTAGCTCCAAACTTTTTTGGTATAACTGTGCTGAGAACACATGCAAAGTTGCAAGTCATTCTGTCAATTCTTTCTTTGTTTACAAGCCATTTGAAGTTGACGTGTCATTGATTTTTTTTAATATGGAAAAAATTGAATATCGTGCAGTCATTAGATTCTTTGTTTTGAAGGGTTTAAAAGCAAAGGAAATTTATGAACAATTGTTAGAAGTGTATAAGGAGTCCTCACCTTCAAAACGCACCGTTGAATTTTGGGCTGGTGAATTTAAACGTGGTCGTACCAGCCTTAAAGACGATCCACGCGAAGGACGATTAAAAACTGCAACCACAGCAGAAATCATTGAGCAGGTACATAATATGGTTAGTGAAGATCCAAGTTTGACTAAGCGTGAAATTGCTAATGCCATAGGCATCTCAGACGAACGAGTACTCCATATTTTACATGAAAAAACTGTTTACGTATGAAAAAACTGTTTGGAAAGTTACTGCCGCACACATTCAACAAAACTGGATCGAAAAGAAATTTCTCAGCGTAATTTTGAGCGTTTTAAGCCGAATAAAACGGACTTCTTGCGTCGTTTTATAACTATGGATGAGACTTGGATCTACCACCATGATCCTAAATTAAAACAAGAACGTTTACAGTGGACTGAAGCTGGTTGTTCAGCTCCAAAGCAGGTGAAGTCACAACGATCAGCAACGAAGGTTATGACATCAGTTTTTTGGAATGCAAAAGGAATTTTGTTGATTCATTATCTTCAGAAAGGTAAAACAATCAACTCTGAATATTATTCGTGAAAAAGACCTGGTTTAAAGAAGCAAAAAAATCATTTTTCATCAAGACAATGCACCTGCTCACAAAAGTGTTTTGACGATGGCTAAATTCAAAGAATTTAAGTACGAATGCTTGAACATCCACCGTATTCACCAGATATGACTCCCAGTGACTACTATGTTTTCAGAAATCTCAAACAATTCCTTCGTGGAAAGCATTTTTCGTCGAATGAAGAGGCGCTAGCAGCCGTAGACGGTTATTTTGCAGAGCTTCCGGAAAACCATTATAAGGATGGAATAAAATTATTGGAAGATCATTGGAACAAGTGTATTGAGCTTCTAGGAGATTGTATTGAATAAAAAAATATATTTCTTAACAAAAACAGTATTCTTTCATTTCGAGCGCAGGAACTTTTCAACCAACCTGTATGTTAGCATGATCAAGAAATATGAGCACAAAAAATCTAATGTATAAATATTTCTGATGAAAATTATGATAATGATGATAATAGTGATGATGATGATAATAGCCATGCATTTAGTGATGCTGATAATGATGATGAAGATTATGAGAATGGTGATGAAGGTGAAGATATTGATAATGATAGTAATGATAATGAAGATTATGATAATTGGGATATTTATTAACAATTGAAAAATGCAGAATAATACAATTATTTTAATATTTTTTTTTATTAAAAAAGTAAAATATTGTAAAAACAAATATTCCCCCAAAAAGTTTATTTTTTTTTTAAATAAACCATGTATAGTTATTCGCAAAAGAAAATATAACCTCATCAACTACACACTTCCTTGAATTAATCTGTTTTCATACTGTAATAATTTTCTTCCGTGATATTTTGATATATTTTTTTTACATTTACTAAATTTAAACCAAAAATTGGATTAACATTGAATTAATAATAATAAGAATACATATTCCTCTATGTTCAGGAATCCCATTACGCCAAAAATAAAAAAAATCAAATAATTTGTATTCTTGAATTCAAATATTGTGAGAAGAAAAAACACTTGACACATGTATATAATATAGAGTTATTTTTATTAATTTCAATCGTATTTCAAGCGTAAAAAAGCGAAACACACCCACGATTCTAAATATGAAATCTGGGAAATAAAAAAAATAAACTGGAATTTATCGTTCGCAATAAACTGAAGGAAATTTTGTAAAAACAAATTTTTTTTTGACAACTAAAATAACAAGAACACTAAAATCGTAGGAATTTAACAACAACGTTTCTGCAATAAGGTGAATTTAAAAAATGTTTTGATTTTGACACTCATTTCAGAATATGCACGATATGTTTTCATGTTTTTTGATCATGTTTTTTTCCGAAAAACGAAAAAACATATTTTATATATGTATTCATTAAATTATTTAATAGCACATTAGCTCATATCGTCCAAATTTTTTTTTTTATAACTATAAACTCGAATTTGAAGTAAATTTTTTTTTCAGATTTTTTGTTTTTGAGAAAAATTTTGTTCGATTTCTCGAACACTGTATTTTAAAGGCATATTACAAAAATACAAATGAAAAATCAAAATCATCTGCTTTCTATTTTTGAAAGTTAAATTTTTTGTTAATGGAATGACATTTTTACTTTTTTATTTTTTATACATAGTTTTCAGTTTTTAAAATTATGCTTAATTATGCTAAAACACATTAATGTTTTCTTTTTCTTTTTTATAAAAGGGGGAGTGAAGTGGGTATGAACTTTTATATTTACATTAAAAGCGAACCCCTTATACCATCTAATTTCATAAAAAAATAGTTCGGAGTCTCAATTACCCAGCAAAACTTTGGTAATGGGTGCGATATTCTCATGCGTCACAAGGTAATAATAGCTCGTTACCTTTTTCATAATATGCAAGCATAAAGTACTAAGTTAATCATTATTGATTACGTAATATATGATTTATAAATGTAAAGTAATAATTGAAATATTTTTGAAAATCTATTTTTAGATACATTACTTTGTGTTTTTTTGTAATGTATGTTTGTTTTAATAAGACTAGCGAAAAAACGAAGCGCAACAATTCATTTAAGTTTAAAGCAATCAAATACTATATGCGTCGATAGCTCAGTGGGTAGAGTTCTTGGCTGGTAATCAGATTTCCCTGGTTCGATTTCCATCTTGGCCACATTATTTTTAATTACAAAAATTTTAAATAAAATATTTGTAATAATTTTTTTTAATTAAAACTCCTTTTTTATAAAAATCTATTTTAAGACACATTACTTTTTCCATTCTCGTAACCATATAAGTAACCCCTTTCATTATCACCTTTAAAGTAATGGGTATATACATTACTTTGAGGTTCATCGCCTGTAAAATTCATCAATGAAGTAAGGTGTAAAGTAATCCATCGGCCCCTATCGCTGTACATTACTTTACCCATTATTTGGTAATGTGTGGTTTTGCTGGGTAATATTATAAAAAAATCGAACACTGGGACGATATGAGTTAAGTGCGTCCTAATTTCTAATTTTGTTTATTAATTTATTGCTTGTCATTCCAAAGTTACAGCAAAAATTGTGAACTAGGACCTTATTTTCCGAAAAAAAGCGCTTAACAGGTTAAATTTTTTTACAAATTTGTTTTCTCAAATGCTGTATTTTTATGTGTTTATCTATAAAAAAATTGTAATATTTTAAAACTACGGCTGCTCTAAATTAATCGCGTTTTTAGTTATCATCGAACCCACTGAGCGATGATTTGACCCATTGTTGTCAGAAATGCAAGTCACACAGAGAAAACAGATATGTGCTGATAACCGATTTTATAGCCAATCGAATGGTTCGGTTGTGGTAACCGAATTATTCAGTTGTGACAACAGAAACCCAATTGAGACATGAGTTATTTGACTGTTACAACAGTATTTTGGTTGCCTAAATAACAATTCGGTAGTCACAAGCAAAAAATTCGTTTGCTGCAACTGAACTATTCGATTGGCAACAAATGCCATTGTCAGTATGAATCTGTTTTTTTGGTTCAGGACCCCATAGTAAGAGATCCTCACCAAACCATGGCTGAAGCTGTTTAATGATCCTTGTCGACCGGTCGGATCAGTTTGCTATTTGTTATCAACGCATTTCACCAAAAAGCGTTTAAATTTTGCCATTCCATTTTTTCAAGGCTGCAATCAACAAATATCCGATACGTTGTTTCAAGGCCTCAAGTTCCAAGTCTATTTAAATAACTCAACTTTTTTAAAATTTCATAACCATGCGTGGAATTCAACTCACGGGCAATGATTTTCTGTTTGCGGAGCGGATTTTGCAAAGTAATTAATTTAACGGGTTTGATGACTTGCTGTGTATGAACTGTACGTGGACGGCCCGACTCATGGCGGTCTTTCATATCTCTAGTCTCCTCAAACAAATTTTACGCACCTGTACACGAACAAGCCATTAGTCCCGAGCGAGCGGAGCATTTTGAAATTATCGCCTTAAAAGGTATTAGAGCAGCGATACGGTTCACATAAGCTGATCACTCCATGGTGAAAGCTGACACAATTTTGAATTTCGATTACTAATGCTATAGAGGAGCATTTTTTTACCCCTGTAAAAATTTTCACCATTTAAATTTAAATTCTCAATCTTTTTCATTTAACTGTAATAATATTGTTTAAACTGTAATAATATTGTTTATAAAAAAAGTTCAGTTTTTATATTCCTAATTGTCAAGTAAGAGTAGAACACTTGACTTTTTATTGCTTTTCCGGTTCTAATTAATTTCTACTTCTCTTGTAGGTGTCTGTGACTATGGAATACAATTTCAATTTAATTTTATTATTTTTAAAAACAACAATGCAACACATTAAAGTTAAATTTGCTGGGTAAATTTTTAAACTTAATCTAATGTTCATACAAACAATAAGCTTACAAAGAAAAACAAAAAATAAGTGAATTTTTTTTACTCTTATGATGTTCTTCTTTTACACACTGACAAATATGTATTTATACCAAAAAACCAAGTATTTTTTAAGATTAAGAAATCTAAAGCTCTTAAATTATCTTTTATAAATCTGATAGTTTTTTTAATCATTTAAATATCATTTAAATTTAATAACGCTTGTAATTTATTTGTATTAAATTATATTTCTCTTACTGTTGTTATAGTTCATCCAACACATATAAATATAAACTTACATTGTTTTTGTAAAAATGGTGTTGCTGCACGATAATGTTTTACTGTTAAAACAACAATATCACCAGCGTTTCGTAAAATATTTACAGCATCATCATGAGGGCAGGCTGTTATATATTCACCATTAACTTTAATTATGGCATCACCTACAAACAATTGTCCCGTAATGTCAGCAGCTTGATCCTTATAAATGCGTGAGATTAGTATGGGTAACTTGTGTTCAGCACCACCTTTTATACTTAAACCAAGGCCTCCTTGTTTTTGACGCGTGATTTGTACCATGCGTTCCTATAAACAGCAGCAGCAGCAAATGGGTGATATGAGAAAAAGTAGACAAAAAAAAAACAAAAAACAAAAACATCAACAACAACAAATTAATTTAAGGATTAAAGCGAATAATATGTAAAATGTATTAAAACTAGTTAAAGGATTAAAGATGTTAAATTAAAGCTTGATGTTTAAATTATAAATGTATATTAGGGTGGAATTTATTAGGTAACTATAAATGTTATAAATTGGTGGAAAAGGGAAAAATATTTAATTCCCTGATTTTACAACAATTTAAACAAATAAATTAAGTCTCTGAAGTAAAATGAAAATATCTTTTTATATAAATGCCTTCCTTATTTCCATTCATAATATGTATATGTTGTGAAGCCATTTATTTTTGATTAGTTGTATGTGTTAATTATTATTAAAGTAAATTTTTATAAATTAATGTATATAACTTTTTGTATAATAACATCAGATTTAATGATGTGTTGTAGTTGTAATACATTGTCATTATTATTTTTATTTTAATAATAAACACTATGTTTACATGTATTTTGTTTTAATTCACATTTTATCCACTCAGAGCTGGGATTAAGTGTAAAACTAACAATTTAATAATTTTATATATTCTAACTACATATACAGAGAAAATTGATACATCGTGGAAACCAAATGTTTTACCTATTGTATGATTTGGTTGCAGACACCGACATTTCTCTTTGTGGTGAAATTGGCTTAAAACAATATTTTTTCAAATTGAACCAAGAATACATTTGAAATAATTCGATTGCTGCAAAAATTCTATTTAGTTGAAAATAAATTCGGTTGTCACGATCAATTTGTTTTGTGAAAGCTAGATACAGAGAAAAAACATGGTTGCAACATGATCACTGCTACTATATTATGCTTGTTGCATTCGGGTATGATTGTCACAATCAAGTTATTTGTTTATAAATACCCAGCAAAAATAAATGGAAGTGATTCTTAAGGAATCAATTCCAAAGTATCATTTATTTCTGATTTTCCCATTCTAAAGCAGTTCTTTTTCACAACTTCCAAAAATGTGATTTTTTTATGGAATTTAGCTCTTTTCAAATCTATGATGGGTAACCTATTTTAAAAATAATGAAAGTTAAACGTTAAAAATATATATTTTCATATTAATTTGATATTCAGAACTATGAACAAGTTATTAGTGCCTGGTTTCTGTATCTAATGTGAGAAGTTTTCGCATAGAGAAATACAACTCTGTATTTTCAAAGACAGGATGAAATAATAGGCAATTTGTTTTTCTAGTATGGAGGTAAATTTGACATTATGTGACTCCCCTTTTCTGAACAAAAAAAGCGTTGTATTTTTTAATCTGAAGACTTCTTGTATTAAATACAGAAACCAGGCAATGGTTTAAGTGATTTGTATCAATATTTAACTTTGAATTTCGAGTAAAGTAATTAAACAAATGAAGCTCGATTACTGAATGTGAATAAATGAAACAGCCGAAATGCACTTATTGTACTTTGCAGCTTTATTTATCTATAAATATATTCAGTTGAACCCTGATGGTTATAAGTTGTCATCTATTTTTATATCAAACAGTTTTATTTAAGAAAAATATGCTAAATGACTTTTATAAGATGGACAAATTGTTTAGTATGCTTAACTAAATTTGTTAGTTTATTTTTTGATACGAATTTTCAACTTATGACCATTGATATAGATAATTTTATATTGTTTAAATTTTATAAGATTTAAATAAAAAATTCAAAATTTATTTGGGAACATCAAAAGATTACATTGTACACTAAACCATAAGAAGGACTTTAGATGCAATGAAAAATAATCATAAAAGAAAACTTCCACCCTTTGACACCCCTATGTAAAGATCATTGGTTCCGATCCAAATTTTCACTGCTTCTTTTGCTATTTTTTTTTTGCTAGGTAAGTTCTAACAGTCAATATGGTCCCTACCATAGTAAATATTTTATTATTTCATGCTTGCTGCTTTCTATTTTATAACATGATTGGCTGTAACCATACTGTGGTAACAAAAATTCGGACTATGAAAAAATATGATAATTGTGGAATTTGAAAATGCTGACAACAATTAATGAAAAATTATAAATCAAATATAACATGACTTTGACATTTACAATCATAATACCGTCAAGTTTTAATATAAGTTCTGCCACGCCTATAAAAATGATCATATGTGATCGCTTTTGCCTGGAGGTTTATTTACAAAAACGGCCTTATACATATAACATTATAATTTACACTAAGCAATTCATTGTAGAAAAATTTTATTGTCAAAAATGTTTTATATAAATATTTTATATTTTTAAATTTTTTTTTTTTTTCAATAAAAAGAATAAGATTTTTATTTTTTTCAAAAAATATGTTTATTAATTAATTTCTTGTAGAAAAAAAAAATCTGAATTTTAATAAAATAATTTTTATAAGAAAAAGTCTGTAGAATCAAAAAGTTGTTTTGTACGAAAAGGTTTCTTGTATAAAATACTTGATTTTCAGAAATTTTTCTGATAGAATCATTTTTTGATTCTATGTACTTTTCCTTAAAGTAAAATTCTAAGAATCTGCAGACTGTTTTTTAGATAAAAATTAATATATTAAAAAAAACTAAGATTCTAAGAATCTTAGATTATAAATTTTTTAAATTAACATCTTCTCTAGTAGAAATGTTCTTAGATTCTAAGAACTTTTTCTAAATGCTGCTTCGTTGTCACTTAGCAGTCATCATAATATTTTTAGTCGACACCATGAAATTCTTAGCCGACTTAGGTACAAGTACAGTGATTGTGACGTGAATGTATAACATACATAGTTGATTTTTTTTGTTTTTTTTCTTGTCTTAGGTATACATATTTGAATTTTTCGTTGTTGTCTTAAGCAAAAAAAAAAAAAAAAAACAAAATAAAATAAAAAATCAAATATGTATACATTCACATCACAATCACTGTACTTGGTCTAGCAACATAACGAGCAGCAAGTGTCGGCTAAGAATATTATGGTGACGGCTAGGTGGTAACGAAGCATTAAGGCAGCGATGCTAAGATTAAAGCTAAACATTTTGCAATTTGTACATTCTGAGTTTTATACAGTCCTTGTTCAAAGACTCGGCACAGCTAAATTTTATCTTTTTTTTAACTTGTTTATTATCTAATAGCCGGTTTTATAAAAAATATTTATTTTGATTCAATTAATGAGAAAAATTTAGTTTTTATATGCTTTTGTAAAAAATGTTAGAGTACAATACAGTAAAATTTCTATATGCTAAGGAAAATATTTTAGCCCAATCTGTGTTATTAAAATGCATTTAATTTTTTTTTGGACACCTGAGGGTCAATTCTCGTTCTGTGATAATGTGAAGTGAAAAAAACTTTCCATTTTCGTTTTCATAAGCACTTTTCACTCCAACTTTTCACAAATAGATAATTTGCGATTCTCGTACACTCATCAAAAAAAGTCTGTAATGGCAACTGAAAATTTTGCTGTTATTACGGGAAATTTTTCTAATTTGAGCCCAGCGGTATTTTTTGCTAATCTTAGCAACACATGTCTGCTTTAGTGTAGTACAATGAAATTAGTAGAAAAATTAGTAGCCGCTACTTAATTTTAGTAAAATTTTTGTAAAGCTAAATTTAAAACCCGTTTACTAAAATCAGCAAAAAAACATTACTAAATATCATTAATATTAGTACAAAATTTGAAATTTATTTTATTTTATTACTTTTTTTTCAAAAAATATTTTATACCAAATTAAAAACAAAATCAAAAGCTAAAACATAAACATAAACGAATTAACAATTTTCTTTTTATTTGGTAATTTCTAGTTTAAAAAATATTTAAGCCGATATTTTTTTACTTTTAAGGTCAAATTTCAATTGTTTTTAGATTTTTAGAACTAAAAAAACTTTTTAGTGCTATTTTAAGTGGATGTCCTATTTTCAGACATGAGTTGGTAGCTTTATTTCCGATTCCTTTTTAATCTATGTAACATTTTAAGGCAATTTAAGTTTGTAAATGTAAGTTTTAATTAGAAATAACATTTCCTTCAATATCCACTTTTTTAAAAATTAGTATTTTTTTTTTTTGCTAATTTTAGCAAATCGGTTTTCAAAAATTTGTAAAATAAATCCTGAAATTAGCAACCAAAATTTGTATATATTCTGTGAAAACTCTATAATTTGTAAAATGTTAATAGCAAAAAGATTTGCTAAATAATAATTTTTTTACTAAAAATCAGTACAAAAATAATAAAGTTGGATTCAAAACGGTTTACAAATTTTTCTACTAACTTTTTTTTCTGAGTGTATGTATTATGAAAAAAATATTTCATTCGCACTGTACTCATGAAACTTTTGTAACTGTGTTATCCAAAATTTAAAGCAAATGTCAAAACAGAAAAAAACGTAAACAAAAGTGAATTAAGTTCGTAAATTTTATTATAAATAATTATATAAAAATGTCTGGATTAATTGTATTATTGGATATTACTCAAAGAATTCGAGATGAACAAAGGTGAGACAATGATGTTACAAGCATTTCATTGCAGTAAATTATTTAATAATTTATAGGAATTTTTTGAGAGTGCTGAGACGCATACTTCGTGATGGCCAAAATTCATTCGAGATGACAACCAACGAGCACTTCATGGATTTATATCGGCTTGCTTAAGTGAACTATATTTGGTGCGCGTATGAAGTCTAATATTACTTAAAGAAAAAAAAAAAAACATTTCATAAAGAATATAAATAAATAAACCAAGTCGCTTCAATTCTTTTTCCATTTTTTACCGTCCTTTTGGGTCCCACTAAAACTGTTAAGGCTCGCCGTTTTCGTCACTAAATTTGGCACCATCTTCAGTTACAAATCTGTAAATATGGGGTTAATAAAAGTGTGCTTATGGTAATTAAACTACTTATCGTTCGCAATGTCCACATGCTTTTCTAAATAATTAATTAAATACTCCTTTTGGCTTTCGCTGGCACGCTTTCCTCTTACAACCTTGCCTATGTTTATTTCACTTATAAATAGTCTGTGTAAACAATTTTTTCAAATGAAAATATTTTGATAGTTGTTTGCACTGTTACACAAAACAAGAATCGCAAGTGCTGTGCAATCGTGAAAAAGTCTTGTTTCGTTCCACTTTTTTTCATATGAAAACCTTTTGATATTTCTTTACACCTTTTCACAGAACGCGAATCAAAAGTACTATGAAAACGTGAAAAAACTTTTCATTTCACCGTTTCACAAAACGAGAATTGACCCTCTGTATTGCACACACTTACGTATTATAACTATGCGTATGAGCGATATGTTGTTAACTATCTATTAATAATGTGTATACGCCACCTATAATTATATGGGACTTTTTTTGTTAAGATTATTTTATTGGGGGTTACTTTATTAGAGTTCAGATCATGAATATTTTATCATTTTCTTTTTGGGGATTATTACATTATTTGTGGTTATTATTTCAGTTTTTTTTTTCTTGGAAATTATTTAATTTTTTTTAGCTTAATTTTATAACTTTTGGCTTTCTTTCATTGAAAATTATTTCATTTTTTGGTTTGAATATTATTTCATTTGGTGGATATTTCGTAGCGTGGTAATACCCAGCAAGAACAGGGTTTAAACTACTAACCAGCCTATTTACTCGCTTAATAACTTTTTTTCGCGATGTTCCAAAAGTAATGAGTGGTCATTACCTTCTCACTTACAAAAAACACAATCTAATGGGTAGTCATTACCCTCTCGCATACGAACAGCCAAAAAATAATGAGTACTCATTACTTTTTGGACATCGCGAATAAAAGTAATTAAGCGAGTAATTAGCCTGGTAAGTAGTTGATACCATGTTTTTGCTGGGTTTTTCTTAATCGATATTATGATGTAAAAAAGTTTCAGAAAGGTGATAAAACTTGTATACTTACTTTTGATTCACTGGGTGGTCCATTTTGTGGATTTGTAGGTGTAACAATTTCTAATCTTTGTAATGTTACCAGTTCCATAGTTAAATTCAGTCTAAGTGGTTCGGGTTTAGATTTACCGTCGCTGACATTTACCATGCCAATGCGGATCTATAGTAAACAAAAAAAAAATTATATAAATTAAATATTAAAGTTTTCTTTATAGTGGTTTTTTAACCACTTTTATGTTGTTGTATAAAAATAATAATAAATAATTATATATGGGCAATACATAATGAAGAAAAAAATCGAGGGAAAACAATGCAATGTAATTGAATAACGGCACTGAAAGTAAAAGTATAATTATATTTTATATTGTGAATAAGAAATTAATTGTCATTGATACAAGAAATATATGAAAAGATATCTACATGAAGATGAAAAACCAACAGAAAACAAATACAGCCAATCAAGGATTAATGGCCTCGCTGATGGTTGTTATAAAAATAGGGAAAATATTTTTCTGTTTAAATATTTTAATAAATTAAAATAGTTCATAAGGAGAGTTGTTCACATTTATACTTTTATATGGGCAACGATGATTTTCTGTTGGGGTTTCTTTTGGTACAAATTTTGTATTGTTCTATCATCTATTGTTGAATTTTTTTAAAATTAAATTTTAGCACTTGTTTTTCAGTTAATAATTTTAATTTCAGCGTTCTACAATTTTCAAAATTTTTTGCAAAATTCAAAATATCACACTGATAATAATCCAACTATAAAAATACCAAAAACTTTCAAAATATTGGATGTATTATAGTAGTGATTTTGACAGCGAAGGCAATGATGATGAATTGGAGATGAAAATTGTTGTTGTTCTCGAAAAGAACTTGCAAAATTATTTGAAGTCACTCAAGCAGCAATTCTAAAATGTTTGGAGGCAGCTGTATTCATCCAAAATCAAGGAAATTGGGTAACACACGAGTTGAAGCCGGGAGACCTTTAATTTCTGTTTAACATTTACGAAATGCTGTTTCAACGCCATAAAAAGAAAAAAATGTTGCATCATTACTAGCAGTAAAAAATGGAAGTGCAAGAAATCGTATGTGAAGGCCAGCTTATCAGACAAAGCAACTCCAATTCCAGAAAGGCCAGACGATCACAGGGGACCTGTAACGAAAACAATTGCTTCGTTTGAAGAAAGCTTTGTCCGAGAAACGCCCGGAATATGCGACCAGATACGAAGTTTTAATATTCTATTATGATAAAGCTCGACCACATGTTGCAATACCGATTAAACTATTTACAAAATAGTGATTGGAAAGTTTTGTCTCATCCACGTTATAGCCCAGACCTTGACTACGATTTTCTCTCGATCGATGCCCAACGCACTCACTGAACAGGATATCAGGAATTGGCTTTATTCTTTCTTAGCCCAAAAAAAATGAGCAGTTGTTTTGGAGCGGAATCCATATGTTGCCAGAAAGATGAGAAAAGGTCAGAACTAACTATATCCAATACTTGAAATAAATTTACATATATTGCACCAATGTTTTACAAAAAACTCTCAAACTTTACAAAAAAAAATCCCGCACTGGCAACTCACATACTATCACATTTATGCTTATATGTGAAGCAGCAAAAAACGAAGTTCAACTTCACTTGTTTTACACTGATAAAATTTTTCATAAATCGAAAGTAATTTTTTTTTTACTTTTAGTGTTAGTATTTTTACTTGAACTTTTTAATATACACTAAAGATATTTTTACAGTAACTAATTGTTGTTTATTTAAAAAGCAGTATGTCAGTTTAGGGGATTTGTCCCCAAATTTCTTGAATGGGGATAACAATTTCTGTTTGGGGATCCGGGGATTGGTTGGGGACGACAACAAATTTCAAGGGTATTTTTGGGGATAAAATTATAATAATATTTTCTCTTTTTATTTTTTTTTAATTTTTTCAACCACGGAGTTGTATTTTCATAACAAACACAGGGTTACATTTTCATAATGTTGTTCAGACCAAATTACGCTTATTTACAGAAAAAAACAACTCTGAATGTATTGAGTGAATTCTTTTAAGTATTGAGTACTCAATACCCAAATAATCAACACTTTTCCAACTCCATAGCTGAAAATGTTTTTAAGTTAGAAAAAAATTCACAAAAAGAAAAACATTTTATAACAAACTTGTGGCATTTTTTAAAGAATATGAAGATGTTCCGATCCGACTGTAGGTCCATATTGCCGTGACAGCGCTTAACCATGCTCGCCACAACCAAAAAAAATTTTTTGAGACCTTACCAAAATATTATTGGATTAAAATAAATCATTCTCTTTATCTTAAATTTGTCATAATAAATGTATAGGTTTAAATTACTGCTGAAATGATTTTTATTACAAAAATATATTTTATTTTAAATTAATTTAAAAAACGTGAATTTTGTATAAAAACATATAAGGGATTTTATGGGACCAGAAAATAACAATTTTGGGACTTTTGGGGATGAAAATGCAAAATTTGGGGATAAGGCCTTAAAAAAACTGACAAAAAGTACGATTGTAGTAACACATTTATTTTGAATGGCTAAATATTTTAAATACAAATAAATACATTTTAAACACTTTTTTACATTTATTTTTAGAATAAATTACATATCTATAACTCATTTAAAATGATTTATTAATTTTTTTTTATTTCTTTTAGTTAAAGTTTTATGCCTTGTTTAAATAAACAAAATAAATAAAAAGTGGTTTATTTTTTCTTTTGTAGTAAATTTTTATGAGATTTCAAAAAACCAAATAAATTTTACGGATTTTGTAGTTAAATCGTTGACAGTTAAATAAAACGAAATAAGGGAAAAATCGTTACTATAAAAAAAAACATTTTTCTAACTTATCTCAGAATAACAAAAGCTAAATGAATGTCAAGTTTGTATGGAAATTTATTTGATCTGTGGTTAACATATTAATTTGTTTATTAATTAGATAAGTTACTCGCCCTTAACTATTTCAATCAGTCATTTAAAAAATAAACTTTAAAAAGCTTGGACTTTCGGTAACAGTTGATATTTTTAGTAAAATGTAACATTTTAGGTTTTTTGTTTCTTAAAGTAGAAATTCAAGTAATTTCTTTTCTAGCTTATCAGTGCGGGGGTTGTGGATTCCCACCAGAGGTTCCGGTCTGTTTTCGCTACAACGAGCCGATGGCCTTTGTTGCTAGTGCTCGGTTAGGGTATTAATATATAATTTGTAATTATATGATTAATATAAATATAAATAAATAAATTTCTTTTCTTGTTACTTATTAAAATAAAAAAAATATTTTAATACAAATTACAAGAAATTTTTCACATATACATATAAACATAAAAAAATGAAAGTATGAACCTGTGTATGTGTTGTGTTTTGCATTTACACAGCCAAATAAAAAAAACATTCAAATTTGAAAAACCAACTACATAAATCGTTTCTTTCAAACGTTTTGTTAGTTATATATTGAAGATTATTTTTAACGATTTTTGATTGTGTTTACTGCTTTTGTCGATTATTAAACAATGATTGAAAATAAACAACAAAATGGTTTAAATTTATTGAAAAAATTAGTAGTCCTCTTTTTAATTGTATTTTCGATTAATTTAATACCGATTTATCATCTGCCGAAATTACATTCAAAGCTCCTTCTTTATATTTCGCCACCTTTTGTGTTGAGTGTTGTTTCTCTTTAAAGAAAAATACGCATGCCACATAATCATAGCTGTGGACTGGTTGAGTAATTATAACCGGATAATCTTTTTTTTAAAGATTACGATTATAAAACATGTAAAAGATTTTGCAAATTTCCATTCCCCCATAATACACGTAAAAAATTGTCTATTTGTAAATTTGCTGAATGTTAAGCCGCCCACTATGCCTTGGGTGGGCATATAATTTAACACGATCATTTTTTTAAGTGGTACTGTACTTTTCCTATCTCTTTATAAAAATCAATTTGTGGTGGTACCTCTTGTGAGGACAGAAGTTGCGCCGCCTTTTCTGCCAACATTAATTGCGATTTACACCAGCAATAACTAGTAGTTTATAAAGCACAATCTGGCTCTTGGGAACTTATCCTGATAGGTCACATTATTTGAGGTGATGTGAATCTTTTGAAGTCCTGAATATCCTCTGAGGTACAAGTATGCGAATATCCTTTAAAGTCCTGTGAATGTGATGTTCTGCGAATATCCTTCTAAGACCTTTGAATAATTTGAGAACATACGATCATTCTTTGAGGTTCTGTGAATAATCTTTGTAGTCCTGTGAATATCCTTTGAGGTCACGCAAATATCCTTCGGGGATGGATGAATATGCTTGAAATATAATTTCAACAACGAAATAAAGCCCGGTACACTTACTCAATTCTCTTGGTGTATTCTTGTAATTGGATATAAGTCAAATACCCAGTAGCCACCCAGCAAAATAAGAAATGAGGAAGAAGTAGTTAAACACTACATCTACTGTACCCGAAGTTGTGAAAATTTCGGTGAATCACTAATGATTGTAACATTAGCGTGTCATTGGGAGGAAGTTGTTTGTTTGGGTGCTATGAAACATCGATAATCAGATGGACTTTTTTTATTAGTTTAGGGAAGTTGTTAAATATAGGGACTACAAAATAAAAAAAGGGATTGGCTTTGTTTTAAAGTTAAAAATGTGATTTTGAATTTTTATTTCGACCAGGATATCACTGGTATGCAAAATATGTTTTCAATAAGGCATTAAATGACTGCAGGAATTATCCATTTATGGACCAACTAAATAATTATTTTTTTTACTATAATAATAAATTCTAATAAATAAATATTAATATTAAAAACCTAATATGCTTTTCAATGGAATTGCTAGAAAAAATATTATTCTTATGACTTCATAACTAATATCAACATATTGGAAGTTGTTTAAAATGACTTCTTACAAATCGAAAAATTTCTTTGTTAATAGTGCAAAAGAGAATTGTAAAGAATAACATCCAGATATACACGCAGAAAACAGATTCATTCGATTGTAGGGCAGTAGAAAATATTACGTCATTTAAAGTCTAATAGCCTGTTCCTCTATTTCGAAAGAACACGTTCGTTCGCTTTCTAGTCGAAAGAAAACTGATTTGGGTTTCTCTAACTCAATTTCTATGCGAACGATGACTCGAACGACAAGTCGAACGAAAACGTAACTGTTTTCATACAAAATTTGGTTTCTCTATTTCGAACAGCTCGAACGCAAATGTCAAAATCAGTCACTTGCTGTTTTTTTGTCGAGTAAATTATGTTTGATATTTTTAAAAGAAAAATGAAGTAAAAAAAGCAATGGATAACAAAAAGTAAGTACAAAATAATACAAATATTAATAGATTATTGAGAATTTTAAATTTTAGTTGAAAAAAATCAACAATGGACCATCCGAAGACGCTTGTATTTTATATGGAAGAAAGACCTGATTTTGCCAGAAGGACTCTAGTGTTCGGAGCAAACAAATTTTCCGCAGAGGAGGAAAATTTTACCAGAAAACTAAACTCCGTTTCACCCCCTATTACGCTGTTGCTGAGTGGTAAAAGGTATGTGCGTGTTGTTTGCGGCTTACGTTTGCCCAAGAAGCTCATATTTACATTTTTTATTTTACAAGGACTTTAGCAGTGACCGCACCGAACAGACAACATGCAACAGAAAAGCTCTCCAAACAACAATTTCACCCACAACCAATCGATAATAAAAATTTTCACAAATAAACACATTTTCCAAATAAAAATTGATTTGTTTATTGTTATTTTTTTTATTTCATTTGTCATATACAGCTGTTCACTGTTAAACAGGGTTGTTTTTGTCTTTAAGCAGTTTAGTAGTATTTTTGCTACTTTTAAAGAAAATTGTAACAAATGCTCAAAAATTAATATCTGGCGTCTCTGTGGTTTGTAAATGCGTAAGAAATAAAAATTGACACACGTAAGTCAAGTCGATAGAAGGCTTTCGAAATAGAGAAACCCAAATTGATTCGGATTCGAGTGACTTGCTTTCGTTCGACTAGTTTTTCGTTCGAGATCGAGGAACAGGCTATAAAAATCATAAAAATTTTCACCACTTTTGCTCATACAAGAGCATGTTTTATTTTAAATTATAGTTCTCAACTTCTAAAAAACACCGTTTACATATGAATTTTTAAATTGTTACTGAACTTATTTTTGTTCTCCTTTTTTTAGAATATATAAAACAACGGAAAAATTGTATATTATTCTACATTTTTATTCGATTAACTTTAAAACTTAATTCGATTAACTGGTTAAAAAAAGGCCCGAGTAATTACTTAAACGATTAATCTGAGTGGATGATTAAGAGAACACTTTTTGCTTTTTAATCATATTTTAAATTTTATTACCAATGATACACCATTTAAAAACAAGTAAAAAAGGGCTAAATTCGGCTGTGCCGAATCTTTGAATACCCTCCACCAAAGGGGATGAAGATGATATACGTATATACTAAATTTTGCATGAACTGTAATATGAATATGTTTTGTCAATTTATGTAACGAATTTTTGTTATTTAGTCTTAGCAATGTTATTTACAGAGGTCTGCTCTGTTAGCGACTTTAACATTGTTCATTTTTACGTTAACTTAGTTATCATAGTATGTAAGACAATAAATGTAATCGAACAATAAGAAGACTTAATAACATTTTTACTTACTGAACAGAAAAAAAAAAATGTTCAAATTTGTATGGAAAATTTAGAGGTACCTTCACATTTTCACTCATAACTTTTGAACCGCTTGACCGATTTTGCTCATTTTAAATACCAAACTGCTCGGGAGGATGTTCAATAATCTGGGTAAAAATAGGCACCCTCGCTTGCGTCTTTGCGTCGTGATCGCCATTTCAACAGACAGACAGACAGACAGACAGACAGACAGACGGACAGACAGACGGACATCGCTAAATCGACTTAAAATTGCATAAGGATCACGAATATATATACTTTATGGGGTCTTTAACCTATATTTCGGCATATTACAAACGGAATGACAAACTGATATATATGGTGGAGGGTATAAAAAGGAAATGCCTTTGACAGACAAGACTTTCGAAGAACATAAAAATAAGGATAATCGCTAAAATGGGAAAAGCTGTGTCCAAATCGAGTATCACTAAATCTTAACATGTTCTACTCCATTTCGTTAATTGATTTAACTTCACCCGTTTCCTATTCCATTCCATATGGTTCCGCTTGCCAAGTATTTCTATTCCACTCGTTTCTCGTTTCTTTCCATTTTGTTTTTCTTGATTAGTGTTTAAGTTCCACGCCTTTCCGCTCTATTCCATTTCTTTCTCGATCTTAATTGTTTCATTTACACCTGTTCCATTCCTTTTCGTTTCCCAGTCTAATGTTCCAATTTAACTTGTAATAAGTTTTATTTTATTTCATTTTATTTCCCTTATCGAGTATTTCAATTCTACTCGTACTCCTTTTTATTCCATTCCATTTAAAATGTGCCAAATGTGGTTAATGTGTCAAACTCACAGTTTCGCTATTTCTCCTTTCCATTCCATTTCGTTTCCCTTGCTAGTGTTTCCATTGCAATCGTTCCGCTGTTCCATTATCATGCCAAGCCACTATCATCATAAAGATCGGCATGGGCGATCCGTTAAAGGGGACACTTTTTTCTTTTTGTTCTCCTACTTTCATCACTTTCATGGCCATGATTGTAAGACCATATTTTAAATTCATGGGTTTTTAGCTTAGGTCATAAGGAGGAAGGTTTTTGCCCTCTTTGACAATCCCCGTAAGAATAACAAAATTTCGTTTTACCAGTGAGTTAGCTGAAGAGATTTGGGCAGGGAGCCAAGGGGAGATCATTGCGCCACTCCCCGTAGTTATTTTCTCGTCGTATTAGTGTTACTCACTCACTCACTCACTCACTTACTCACATATTTTAAGAAACAACTATTTTAAATTTGGGGTTTCAGCCTGCCCGTAGGTAGTTCTAAAATCTAGTACCAGCGAATGTTTACAACGCAGCGGCAATATTGAATGAGTGAATAAGTATGAAAAAGACATCTGGTTATCCTGCTACGATGACATTTTAACAAACACAATCTAGTGATGATGCATCTATAACAGTGATCGGCAAAGAGTCGCCCATGGGCGACTCACTTATACTAACATACTAACACAGATAGCATGAAAATGAAAATAATAAATCAGTCTCAGTTGAGATTTCGTGCAGTAAGGAAGTGTCGACGGATAGTACGTACATTACACTGAACGAAATGACTTACCAGCGTCTTTTATTGTTGCTGCTAAACTTGCAAATCGTTGCCGTCCATTCGGGGATGGCCAGTTTTTCAAGGATGTTATAAAATATGCAATGAATAAATGAACTTACAAATTATTTTGTAGTTTGTAAGTTAAAGTATATAAAAATCTTTAATATTTCTCTACTTATTTTTTTATTTTTTTTTCTTTCTTTTTTTCTTTAATTATTTGTTTATTGATCTGTAACTGAGAAACTTCTTGGATCTTAAAAGATTTTAATTATAAATTTTTGTTTTTTTGTTGTTTTTTTATTTGCTTTTGTTATATTTTTTTGTTATGCTTTTTTTTGTTCTCATCCTTTGTTTTTTATGTTTGTTTTTATGCACATAGTTTTAAGAAAATTACAAACACATTTCTTTCAGGGCATTAAGAGAGGGAGAGCGTAACTCACCTATACAATGGCAACAATATGATTGTATTAGTTTGCCGATCACTGATCTATAAGTAACATGTTTGCTGAGTTTTTTTCTAATACCTACTCAAATGCAACTTATGATAATTCAATCGCGTACCCGTTTGCTTTAGTCGAAAATCAATCGATATCCTTACCGTTATTTGATACGTACACAGTTTCAAATTAAATAAAACAACTTAAATTTTCATTTGATTTTGGTCCTGATAAAGTTTCTAGTTGCATCTTAATTAACTGCGCTGAAGCCTTAACCATCCCTCTGACACTTATGTTTAATATATCAATTAAATATGGGTTTTTTCCAAAAATTTGGAAAGAATCTTATATTGTGAAATTGAAAATTACAGGGTTATTGCAAAGCTGAGTATAATACCCAAGCTTTTTGAAAAACTGGTTACTGAACATTTACGTTATCAAGTTTCGAATCTAATATCTCCTTATCAACATGGATTTCAAAAACATTGTTCTACAACTTCAAATCTTCTACAACTTACGACCAACATAAATCGCGGCTTTTTTCAAAGAAAGCAAACTGATGTTATCTACACCGACTTCAGTAAAGCATTCGATAAAGTAAATCATTCTCTTCTTATAAATAAACTACAATTAATGGGATTTACAATTCATAGCATAAAGTGGATATATTCGTATTTGTCAAAAAAGTCACAAGCTGTTCGATTTAACAAATTGTTTTCGAAAAGAATATATGTATTGTCTGGTGTACTACAGGGAAGTCACCTTGGGCCGCTACTATTTTCATTGTTTATTAATGACTTGCCAAACGTAATAAAGTTTGAAAATGTTTTAATGTACGCTGATAACGTCAAGGTTTTTTTAAGTTATAACCAATTTTTTGATCACTATTGCCTTCAAGAGGATTTGGATTGATTTTACAAATGGTGCAACGTGAATTTAATGGAGCTTAATTTGAAAAAATGCAAACTTATGCGATTTGCAAGAATTAATCAAATTACCGTAAACTATTTTTTGGGAGGTCATCAACTTGATTTGGTCGACAGTTTCCTAGATCTAGGTATTTTGCTTGACCCTAAGCTAAATTTTATTGCACACATTACAAGTGCAATAAACAAGGCTAGAGGTACACTTGGTTATATAAAACGCTGGTCAAAAGAGTTTTATGATCCGTGCATTGCGAAAACATTGTACATGTCTCTTGTGCGCCCGATTCTGGAATATGGTTCGGTAATATGGGATCCTATTTATCAAACGCATTCTGATGCAGTTCCTGTTGTTTTGTCTTCGAGGATTACAGTTTAGCCCGTTTAATATGCCTTCATACACCGCTCGACTTGCTCTTATTAAGCTTCCTACTTTAAAAAGCCGTAGAACTGTGTTGAATGTGTCATTTATTTTGAATATAATTAATGGTGATATCTGCTCTGGATTTTTGATTAATGAAATTTCATTTAACATTCCCCAACGTGCATCCCGTAATTTTTTACCATTGTCGGTAAATTTTTTTAGAGCTAATTATGCTGATGCTGACCCTCTCAGGAGAATGTGTAGCACATTTAATCAATTATATAGATTTATAGATTTTTCACTTAATCCTAGAGTAATAAAAAACAAGCAATTATAATTTTTTTAAACTCTTAGTTAAGTTATTTTAATACTAATATTTTTCAAATGTCTGTAAGGAATAAAATTCCATAGAAAAATAATAATAAATAAATAAATAAATTATTCTTATTAAAATATGCGTCTTTAAACTAGCGAGTGTAAATTATTATAAAAATTCGTTTTACTTACCTTTAAATTATGATCAACTTTTTCCTCAATCGGAGTCGCCATTTTTTCATTGATCTTCATCCTTTTGTATATTAAACTGTAATTAAACACAAATTAAATTTCAAAAGTTAATTTTTTTTTTATAAATTTGTTTCAATTTAAATTATAACAGAAACTTATAATTATATTCATTAGGGCCGTGTAAAATATTTGCATATTTTGAGTTTCAACATTTCATGGCAAACGGAAAAAAGCAGCATAAGAGAGATATAATTTAAACTTAATAAATGAAATCCAAACTAAAGAATTATAAAACCTGATGAATTTTATATATATTTATTTTGATTAAGTGTATTTAAATTGTTAGCTACGAGCTACAGAAAAGTCTACAACTTTTAGATTTATTATTTATAAAATTCAAGATTTTTTTAATTTTTAAACCATCCTTATATGTTTAAATAACTGTTTTATTATTATTATTTTTTTTTTTGCTCAACCACAATTAATATTTTATGAATTTAATGTATGTTTAAATTTAAATACAAGAACTGAAAAATGCGGAAATTATATTTGTAGCTGTAGTTTGTCAGTTTATTTGTTTACTTGAGTATGAAAATAGCTTTTTTAACCACATTTACCATACATGGCAAATTGAAATTGTATTATTTTTGGCAAAATATAAAATGTAAGACTAAAATAAAATAACACAACACACAAAATGTACATTTCCATAGAATACAGAATGCAAAAACAGGTTGGTCATGACACTTTACATAAATGTGAAACTTTACAATTATGAAGTTTGGGTTTTTAAATAAATCATGGAGTACCTCTATGGTCGTTATACATTTGATAGTTATGAAGAAATGTTTTATGTTTTTGGCAGTAAATACTATTCGAAATTTATAAAATAATAAATTTAAAAAATGTTCGCTTAAATATATAGGAATTTTAGAACAATTTTCCGCTTCAAATGTTCAATATGTTTAGCAACTGTTACACATACACTCACAATATTATTTCGTTAAAAACAACTTAAAGTACATATTAAATTAATCGAAAATACAATCAAAAAGAGGACTACTGATTTTCCATTATATTCCACCCATTTTTTTGTCTATTTTTAATTATTGATTAATAATCAACAAAAGTAAAAACAATAGAAAGTCGTTTAAAATAACCATCAAATTTTTACTGACAAAAAGTTATAAAAAACTACTTTTGTGGTTTGTTTTTCAAATTGAAATTTTTTTTATTTGTATGAAATTACAAAACAGAACATAACACATGGAGATGTATATATTTTTATTGGCTTTGTGTGTATGTATATTTGAATAATTTCTTGTAATTTTTATTGAAATAATTTTGTATATATGCAAGGTGGCGCAAAAATAACCTTCCGACTGTAATTTAAAAAAAAATGAAAAACTTTGATTCTGGAGCAGTGTAATGAAAAACTTTGGTTCTGGAGCAGTGTAGCGTAACATTGTTTATTAACGTGTATTTCGCATGTGTTTACTACACAAATGTCAAAACAGAACTGACATTAGGGACCAATCACAAAATTTATAGCATTTTCTGATAGGAGGATTACTTTTGCGCCACTTTGTACAAACTATTTTAGTAAAAAAACAAAAAGTATGTATGTAAATTTCTATTTTTTGAAGCAGAAAACAAAAAATTTTACATTTAACTGAAAATATCAACTCCTACTGAATGTCTGTAAATTTTTATAGTTTGTTTTTTTAATGACTGATTCAAATAGTTAAAAAATATATTTCTATGAATTTCAATTGATTTTTCATTTAAAAACAAACTTTACGTATTACTTTTTAAATAAACTACAGTCGGTAAAGGAAAATATATTGTGAGTGTAGAAAACATTTTCAGTATGACAACCAAATTTCTTGCCAACTGATTTGTTTGGTTGCAGCAGCCCAATTATACGGTTGTTGCAACCAAATCTATTCCTGATCCAATGAGAACGAAATTCTACAAAAGAAATATATCGATGGCTGCAACCAAATTATTCGGTTGGCAAGAAATTTGGTTGTAACGATGTGTATTTAATACGTTTTAATTGTAAATATTTTTCATTGTTTTTATTACATGGTTTTTTTATTACACTCACCAAAAAAAGTCTGTAATGGTAACTGAAAATTTTGCTGTTATTACGGGAAATTTTGCTAATTTGAGCCAAGCGGTATTTTTTTGCTAATCTTAGCAACACATGTCTGCTGTGTGGTACAATGAAATTTGTAGAAAAATTAGCTGCCGCTACTAAATTTTAGTAAACTTTTTGTAAATCTGTTTGCTAAAATCAGCAAAAAAAAAAAAAAAAAATACTTATATTTTCTACAAAATTTTAAATTTATTTTTTTTAACGAGCATTATTTATTTTTTTCAAAAAATATTTTATAAAAAATTAAAAAAAAAAATCAAAAACTTAAAAATCTGAAAAATTGTTAAAACATAAACGAATTAAACATTTTGTTTCAATTTGGTAATTTCTGTTTTGAAAAATATTTAAGTCATTTTTTTTTTTACTTTTAAGGTCAAATTTTAATTGTTTTTAGGGCTGATTTTTAGAACTAAAAAAAAACTATTTAGTGTTATTTTAAGTGGATGTCCTATTTTCAGACATCAGTCGGTATATTCACTTCCGATCCCCTTTTTTAATCTATGTAACATTTTGAGGCAATTTAAGTTTGTAGGTGTAAGTTTTAATTAGAAATACCATTTCCTTCAATATCTACTTTATTAAAATTTTAGCAAATCGGTTTTCAAAAATTTGTAAAATGATTTCTGAAATTAGCAACAAAAATTTGTAAATATTCTGTAAAAATTTTGTAATTTGTAAAATGTAAATAGCAAAAACATTTGCTAAATAATAATTTTTTTTTGCCAAAAATAATTACAAAAATAGTAAAGTGGGATTGAAAACCATTTTCAAATTGTTCTACTAACTTTTTCTTCTGAGTGTACATTGTTTTTATTACATTGTTTTTTATAACAGCTACCGCGGCTACGGCTGTAAATTCAAGAAAATTCTAATGTTTCATTCATTCATAGAAATATTCCCAGGAAAAAAAAATATGGTAGTCATTCTATGACTATATCTTCTTGCACTGCTTCTTAAACTACACTTAACATTTGTTTATGGTTCATCGGTGTTGTTCTAAGGAACTTCCAAAAGAATTTACATGTTCATATTTTAAATGTATGAATATCTAAAAAATAACTCTTTTCATTACTTCTAAAACTTAAGTTATCGTATATTTTTTGCATATAAAGCAGATATTAAAAATATGGTTTTCTGATCACCAGAGTAAAAAAAATTGATCTGGCGCAAAATTTAATCTTAAAAAATTTGATATTATTTAATATCTAGCTGATCCGGAAAATGGCAGATCAAATTAGATCCAGGTATATATTTAGGGATTAAGTAAGATCAAAACTTGTTTATTCGGGCATTCAAAATCCAAAATTTCAATAAGAAAATGGTTCGGATGAACTTTGATAACTTTTTAATTAAATATTTTTTTTTATTTCATTATTATTATTATTTATAATTCAGAATCTTTTTAAAATAATTTTAAAATTGTATAAAAATTATTTCAAATTGCCCAAAAAGATTTTAAAATTATCCAAAAATGTTTCAAAACCAGACTTTAAATTATACAACAATCTTTTGAATTTGTCTAAAAATTCATTAAAGTTTCCCAAAAATGCCTTACACTTTTATGAATTTTTGGATAAATTTAAAACATTTTTGGATAATTTAAAAAATGGTTGGACAATTTCAAAACATTTGAATTTATTTAAGTTTTAACACTTTAAACAATTTTAAAATATTTTGGATAATTTTAAAACATTTTTGGATTACTTTAAAACATTTTCAAACAATTTTAAAATTATTTTAGAAAATTTTGATATATAACTGCATGTGGGGTAGTGTGCAACCAGAGGGTCAATTCTCGTTCTGTGAAAAGGTGAAATGAAAAGTTTTTTTTGATTCGCGTTCTGTGAAAAAATGAAAAGAAATATCAAAACGTTTTCATATGAAAAGAAAGTGGAACGAAACAAGATTTTTTCACGATTGCACAGCACTTGCGATTCTTGTTTTGTGTAACAGTGCAAACAACTGTCAAAATATTTTCATATGAAAAAATTGTTAACACAGACTATTTATAAGTGAAATAAACATGGAGAAGATTGTAAGAGGAAAGCGTGCCAGCGAAAGCCAAAAGGAGTTTTTTATTAATTATTAAGAAAAGCATGTGGACATTGCAAACGATAAGTAAGTAGCTTAATAACCATAATCACACTTTTATTAATCCCATATTTACAGATTTGTAACTGCAGAGCCTTAACAGTTTTAGTGGGACCCAAAAGGACAGTGAAAAATGGCAAAAGTATGGCATATTTATTTATAGTTTATTTATATTCTTTATGAATTTTTTTTTCTTTAAGTAATATTAGACTTCATACGCGCACCAAATATAGTTCACTTAAAGTAAGCCGATATAAATCCATGAAGTGCTCGTCGGTTGTCATCTCGAATGGATTTTGGCCATCATCACTCTCAAGAAATTCCTATAAATTATTAAATTATTTACTGCAATGAAATGCTTGTAACATCATTGTCTTACCTTTGTTCATCCGGAATTCTTTGAATAATATCTAATAATACAATTAATCCAGATATTTTTATATAATTAATTAAAATAAATTTTACGAACTTAATTCACTTTTGTTTATGTTTTTCTCTGTTTTGACATTTGCTTTAAATGTTGGATAACACAGTTACAAAATTTTCATGGGTACAGTGCGAATGAAACATTTTTTCATAATACATACGAGAATCGCAATTTATGTATTTGTGAAAAGTTCGAGTGAAAAGTGCTTATGAAAACGAAAATGAAAAGTTTTTTTTCACTTCACATTATCACAGAACGAGAATTGACCCTCAGGTCATAGTCAGCCTCCTTTATGAGTTGTTGTTGGGTTGGGTGGTTCATAAAGGAGGCTGAAAATCATCTGCTCGCTCAGGTCGAAAGTGTGCACTCCCTCAAGCGCTGATTCTCAAAATTGTTTCCATTTCGAAATGACACACGAAAACCCCGAGAAACGTAAACTTAATTTTCGGTCGTAGAATTCAGTGGCGAACTCGGTTTTGAAGAGTCAGGTAATTTTAATTTATATTTATATTCTATGACCAAAAATTAAGTTTACGTACCCCAGGGTTTTCGTGTGTCATTTTGACGTACTAACTGCGTTATGATCTAGAACCTAATTAATTATAAAATAAAAAAAAAAAAACTTGGAGATAGAGTAATATATACAGAATTATTTATTGAATATAACTAATGTCTCAGTTTGTAATTAACCAGCCATCTTTTTTTGCAATGCAGACAACTGATGACCAGGAATCAATTGTATTGTCTATCATGAAAATGATCAACGTTTTTGAAAAGTAATAAATAAAATTTAATGTGACAGTATCATATAAAATTTTTGATTTATTTTAAATTAAGTTTTCAGTCAATTTAAACTTCAAATTATTTTGTGTGGCATTTTTAGTTTATCTCTTAAAAAGCTATTATTCTTTTTTAATTTAAGTTCATGGAATAATATTCACTTAAACTTTAAAGTAACTCTTAAGTACTTTTACATTCTATTCTACATTTGCTTTAACTATAATACAACAGTTAAATTGTAAATTGTCCAAACACATAACAGACAAACAATTATGTTTTACATCAGCTGTATTTTCAAGCACAAAATCGAAATAAAAATAATGAAAGACAGTTAAATCCATTAATTACACCAATGAACAATAATATCTGTAGTTGAGATGTGTTGTGTATGAAGCACAAACAGAGGAGAAAATGGTTTACCAAGGTACGAGTATAAATTCTAGCAAGGAATCTACGCAACGATTTAACACTCAGAATTTAGTAAAACTTGAATGTGTTGTCTAAGGGAAACAAATTAAAATTTAAGTATTTTTTTCGTTTTTATACCCTCCACCATATATGGTGAGGGTATATATCAGTTTGTTATTCCGTTTGTAACATGTCGAAATATAGGTTTAAGACCCCATAAAGTATATATATTCGTGATCCTTATGCAATTTTAAGTCGATTTAGCGATGTCCGTCTGTCTGTCTGTCTGTTCCTCTGTCTGTCTGTTGAAATGGCGATCACGACGCGAAGACGAAAGCGGGGGTGCCTATTTTTACCCAGATTATTGAACATCCTCCCGAGCAGTTTGGTATTCAAAATCGGTTCAACGGTTCAAAAGTTATGAGTGAAAATGTGAAGGTACCTCTAAATTTTCCATACAAATTTGTACAATTTTTCTGAATCTATTTTTTTCTGTTAAGTAAGTAAAAATGTTATTAAGTCTTCTTCTTGTTCGATTACATTTATTGTCTACATACTATGAGAATAATAACATTCTTAGGCCCATTATTATAACTTGCCGATAGCTAAAGTTAGGATGTTAACGGACAGATTATTAGTTTTTCGTTATTATAATTATACTTTAGCCTAAAAGTGACCGATAAGCTAAAGGTAAGTTTATCTAAACTTTAACTTTTAACGTAAGGTTTAAGCATTTGAAGTTGCCACATTCTCTGTCATGCAGTGTAGTTGCCGTATAGTTTTTTGACCGTATCTTTGCTGTTTGGTTTATTTCTGTGTTTGACGTCGACAATGTAAATTTTTTACAACAAACATTTTTATCTTTTACACAATTCGAAGAAATTTTGTTTTTCGTTTGTATTTTTGGTTTGTTGTAAGTAAATAAATAAATAAATAAAAGTACATCGCTGCTACTACGTATTTTAAAGAACCATTTTAGTTTGTCAAAAGTAATCGGTTTTTGCTCTGGTAATGCCATATTTTTAAAAAATTTAATTTTATTTTATAAGGAAGTTGTAATAACCAAAAAAGTTAAAGGTCACTTTATTCTTCACTTTAGCTAGAGTTACCTTTAACTAACATGCATCTTAAAGGCAAGTTATAATATTGGGTGTTACTCTAATAACTATGTTAACGTAAAAAGCAACAATGTTAAAATCGCTAACAGAGCAGACCTCTGTAAATAACATTACTAAAACTTAATAAATAACATTACTAAAACTAAATAACAAAAGTCCTGTTACATAAATTGACAAAACATATTCATAGCACAGTTCATGTAAAATTTAGTATATACGTATACCATCTTCATCCCCTATGATTGCCGGAGGCTGAGCTCATATAGAATAAGGTAAGGTCCAGAGGAGCTGGATCGTCGTTAATACGTCCATTAATTATACCGACAGGAGAAAGATATGTTGATCCATCCCAGATGGTGTTTTTCTCGCTTTTGTATATTTGGCTGACAAGCATATTATCAACAAATCTGGCTTCCAACGACATGGAGTACCTACAGAAGTTTAGAACATCGGCATTTTCATAGACGTAACTATTTGAAGATTGTTTTATGAAATTTTCATAATTTTTTCCGATGCATTTTCTTAGGATTTTCCGTTCAAATGTCTCCAATTCTTTGGCTACAATACTAGATATAGTAAACCAGATTGGGTTTTTCTGTCAAGCTTTGTTGGTTTTTCGTTTTATTCAATAAAATGTATTTTTTGTTTTTGTAACCAAAGACATTTATATCTAAAGAATGAGCAAAACACATAATTGCTTTAGTGCCGCTACTTTTGAATAGGTGGCGCAAAATCACATTAAAAATATATCCTGCCCCATGGTGATATAGCCTTGGATTAGGCTTTCAATTAATTTATTTACCAAAAATATTAAATTAACTACATACTTTAAATTATAATGCATTCAGATGTTGCTGGTAGACTTATTACATAATGTTTAAGTCAACTTTTCAAATGTTTGACGTAATAAAAGCATTTGTTTCACATTTTTATGTCAAACAAGAAATTTTCATAGAGGAAAATACTATTTTTTTTATTCCATTGGTATTTTTGGCAATTGAGGGATCGGCAAATGTATAATTAATGTAATTTTTTCTTTTATAAAAAAATACACATGAATAGAGTGCAATATTGTGCTCATAAACATCTAAATGAATATTGATTTAAAAAATTAAGTTATAATATGCACATAAAACATATATTTTTTGGCAAATATTCATTTAGGTTACGAAGAAAATAGAAAATCAATAATACTCTTCTGCATATTGTAGCACAATATGACTAATGGAGAGAATGCATCTTCTGATGGGCCATCTATTGACAAATAGTTACAAGTCATGTTCTTTCTTTAACAAATTAATTTCTTTGCTGTATTCTCTTGATTAGGCATATTGTCCCACAAACACACTTCAATTTTTTAAAGAAAGAACATTCGTTGCAACTATTTATCAATACGTGGCGCATCAGAAAGTGCATTCTCTCCATTAGGCATATTCAGCTGCAGAGCTAGTTCCCATTAGCCGGAACAAAATTGAGTATTTGACAAAAACTATGCTTTAAAATGTGTTTTTTGTGCAGTCCATGTTTAAAAAAACTAGTGAAAATGTAAAGGTGCCCCTAAATTGCCTAAATTTGTATAATATTGTACAATTTCATAGTAGCGACTGGTACATAACATATTTTCTCATATTTTTTCACCAGTCGCTTAGCAGTAAATATTTTGTATTCACCTCAAACATTTTTTCACCACTAAAATTTTTTTTCACCACAAAAGATTTTTTCACCTTAAAAATTTTTTTCACCTCTAAATTTTTTTTCCACCAGAAAAGTTCTTTTCATATCTAAAAAAGTTTTTCACCTCAAAAAATTTTTTCACCTACATAATTTGACTTCAAAAGTTTTTTTATATTATTTGTATCAAAACAGAAGATAATATCTTTTTAGGATATTGGTGGAGGGTATTCAAAGATTCAGCACAGCCGAATTTAGCCCTTTTTTACTTGTTTTTTCTGAAATAATAAAAATGGCCCATTTCAAACCCTTTTATGCATTTCTTTTTATCAAATACTGGCCCGCTACGTTGTTAGCGGAGGAAACATGTTTCCCTGGCTAAATAGTGTAGCCATTAAGATTTCTTAAAATGAAAAATCTCCGCATATGCCAATGCTTATTAGAAGCTTATAAAAAAATTAATTGGGAAAGTTATCGTTTTAAGTTACCCAGGTAAAATTTCCAACGGCGTAAAAAAAAGAGTACTGGGAGAGCACTGTTTCTATTATTTTTTTAGTACTATTCTTAAACTTATTCTTAAATTTATTTAAATTAACAATTTAATTTTATTTACTTATACACTCAAAATATTGTGTAGTTTACTGTTTGTAGTTTAATAAAAAAGTTTTCCGTTCCATTTTCAAAAAATATATATTTTAACTTTTTTGTTCGATATTATTTACTATCATTTACCGATTTTTTTAAGTTTTATTTATTTTTTTCATTTGTTTGAAATTTAATAAAAATTTACCCACACATTTGTGGTTTATTTGTTAACGGACACAAATGAACCACAAATGTGTGGGTAAATTTTTAGTTGTTTCAAATTTAAATTTTGTTTGCTGTCTGTTTCAAAAAAAAATATTCAAAAAAATTCGAATTCGTTTTTCATATAAATTGGTTGCTTCTATACAAAATTATTTTAATTCAAATTAAAAAAAAAACAGAAACAATTTCAAATAAATGATAAGATCATTTTTTTTTAAGGAATTAGTAGGTAGAATTTTAACATTTATTTTTACTGATTAACCATTTGTTTCTTACAGATGTGTCAGTTGTTTAAACAACATTTAAAAATAAATAACAAAAGCCATTTGATTTAAATGAAAATTAAGTTGATCCATTTTGAAATAAAATATCATTTCTTGTAAATGGAATTTTCTGTTATTTTAACTTATAAACTATTGTATGTGTAGCTATTAATTCGTTATGAAATTCTATAAGAATACATTTTATATGTACCATATGTATATTTATTTCAATATCTTTACCAAACTTTTTAGTATTATATAATCATATATCTTTTACAACCATAAGTTAATATATGAGGTATCTTAAAAATATCCAAAATTACAAATGAACATAACTTTAAATACAAATGCTTCAATAACATTTCCAATAGAATATCTTGCTGTTCTATTCAGCGGATATATCAAGGGATTTTTTTTTTATTTTCAGTACAATTGGATTCGTTAGGCATTTTCAAAACCAAATGCTGAAAAGTGTGATAAAGGCGCTCCGGATTTTAAAGATCATCTTTACAATCTGCACATTAAGATCGACCAAAAAAACAAAATAAAAAAAAAATAAAAAATATGGTGTGCCAAAGAAATTTAAAAAGGAAAGTTTTATTCAAAGGTAGCACAATGACATTGAAGTTTAAATGTTGTAATTTTAAATAAATTAAAAATTGAGAAAAATTAAATATAATAATTAGGATCGCGACTCATCAAATTTAATATATATTTGGGTGTACATTGGAAATATAAAATCAAAATTAAATTCGAATTCGCGAATTTCGCGCAAATTTCATACAACAAATGTTCGATTTTCATCAAGAAATTTTCTTATATTTACCTCTGCGCAAAATTCTTTTTTGAATGATCATAATGTGTCCACGGAATATCTTCTTCTGTGAGACCGGATTTTTCTTAACAATTTAATTTTAGTACGCTTCATAGAATATCAATTATCCTTACAAAAATTAAAAACTATATCATGTCAAATGACAGCCTTTACTAAGTAGATTGCAAAATTACAAAAAGTAAAATTTTTCGATGACTACGTTTTTAGATAGTTGGGAAAATACCACAAAAAAAATCGAATTTTGTTAAATTTTCAAAAACCGCGGATAATTTAAAAACCTCATATTTTTTTTCAATGCATAAAAATTAAGATCAGATTTGAAAAATTTGTTCATATAAGGCGTTAACAAGTTAAATTTTTACTTACATCTTTTTAGCAAAATTTGATATTTTGACTAAAATATATATTTTTATGTATAAGTTAAAAAAAATCGCAAACTAACTAACAAAATAAATAAGGTTAGGTTGAAAACGAAGAATCGAAAGAAAAGATAACTGAGTCTTATCTTAAAATAGGACATAAACTTAAGCCCAAATGTTGTTGTTTTGGGCTCTCATGTAGGTTAGAATTTTGCTAAGGATCTACCTCTCACCTGAAATTTTTTCAGAGCTTGCGACCGGCTGACTTCAGTCAAGACGAAATTTCAGACGAAAATCTTGACTTACTTGAGTATCAAACAAGTCTCAAACCATGCGGGTTTATTAATTTAATTAACCCAGAATTTTCTAAAATACAACTAGCAAAGCCCTAACTCAGCATTTGTATTTAAAATTGATTTATGGCGAAACATAAATATATTCTTAAGAAAAACTTTGAAAAATGTAAAACCTTTTTAAAAATTTACTTACTTTTTAAAATTTTAGACTCTGTACCACCACATTTTTAATTGGTTTTTTGGTACTGACTATTACTGAACTATTTATAACTTTCTAATGTGAATAAAACATATATTCATACTATAGACTACGCTACAGTGAATCAAATATATATTTCATACTTGGGATTTTATCATTGGCATTTAATATATATTTCATACTTGCGATTTTTTCATTGGTATTGAAATTTCATTAACATTAGTTGAATAATGCTAATGCCAAAAAATTTGATTACTATTTAATGGTAATCAAATTTTCTGGCATCAGCATTTGTCTTACTAATACTAATGAAATCGTACTAATGCCTCAAAAACTATTTATACCCACCAAAAAAAGTCTGTAATGGCAACTGAAAATATTGCTGTTATAACGGAAAATTTTGCTAATTTGAGCCCAGCGGTATTTTTTGCTAATCTTAGCAACACATGTCAGCTGACGTGAAGTACAATGAAATTTGTAGAAAAATTAGCTGCCGCTACTAAATTTTAGTAAACTTTTTTTAAAGTGGAATTTAAAATCTGTTTGCTTAAATCAGCAAACAAATTAATAAATATAATTAATATTAGTACAAAATTTCAAATTTATCTTTTTTTTATCGAGTATAAACATTTTTTTATTTAGACAAAATTAAAAAAAATCAAAGGCTTAAAAATTGTAAAAACATAAACAAATTTATCATTTTATTATAATTTAATTTTGAAAAATATTTTAGTCAATCTTTTTACTTTTAAGTTCTAATCTTAATTGTCTTTAGGGCTGAGTTTTAGAACCAAAAAAACATTTTAGTGCTATTTTAAGTGGATGTTCTATTTTTAGACATGAGTCGGTATATTCACTTCCGATCCCCTTTTTTAATCTATGTAACAATTTAAGTTTGTATATGTAAGTTTTAATTAGAAATACCATTTCCTTCAATATCCACTTTTTTAAAATTTTTAAATGTTTTTTTTTTGGCTAATTTTAGCAAATCGGCATTCAAAAATTTTTTAAATTATTTCTAAAATTAGCAACAAAAATTTGTAAATATTCTGTAAAAATTCTGAAATTTGTAAAATGAAAATATCATAAAAATTTACTAAATAATAATTTTTTTACTTAAAATTAATAGAAAAGAAGTAACTTTTTCTCGAGTGTACAATTGATCAAAAAAAGCATTTGTTTAAAATAAAAGGGGGGTGTTTAAATTGCTTTACGTAAGCATAAATGGATACCTTGGGATCTTTTTGCGCCCGTTTTGAGCTATCTCGATTATTTTTCGAGGAATTCTCCATTTTGTTTTTAATTGATTAATTATTGATTGCAATGGAATTAAAAATATATTCCCATTTACTAATAATATCAAACAATTAAGATCATTATCATTATTTTAAAAAATGCCAATGAAAATAATTTAATTACAATTGATAATAATGCAATGCTAATGAAATCATAAATTAATTAGTTTATTCAGTATGAAATATTTAAATAATAATTACTAGAGCAAGCAGAAATGCCTTAAAATTGTAGAAGTAGGTCCTTAAAAAGTTTCAACATTTTTTGTTATTAAATTTCAATATTTTATTAAAAAAGTCAAAAAAATTTTTTTTTTTTAGGAATTTTCAAAAATCCCGTCTTATCAGTGAAATAACTATACCCAGTACAGACGTCAATGCGAAAATTCTACCTTTCTTCACTCCCCGTAGGGATTTATAAAAATTCCGTCTTATCCATACAAACATATGTATATTTCAATTTTCAAATTTCAAGGCAAATAGTTTGTTCAGACAGTCAAAAGGAGAGAATATTTTACCATTCTCGTAGGAGTTTTTAAAAATTCAGTCACTGTATATGTCTACACAGCAGGAGGAACCCACATTCTGAATTTCAATTTTCTATTTCCAGACACCCCTGGGTCTTGGGGAGCCCATCAAGGGGAGCCTTTTTTTTAAACGTCATTTTTACCATGTCGCTGGCGAAGATTATAAAATGTATCATCTTAATGAGTAAGCCCATACACCATTATTTCCATATAATTTAAAGTTTTTAGCCAAAGGGGATAGGAACGGCCATCAAGGGGGAGAATTCACCCTCACCCCTTGTTTCCATTTTATGTAGTCAATATGTCAATATTACTCTGGAGTTATGGCCAATTAAGTTTAACAGAACTTGTACAATTTTACCTACATTAAGGTAATCTAGGCGTATGAGTGATGCATTTTAGTATTAGATGGCATCACTCATACGCCCCGTTTACATTAATTTAGTAAACAATGCACACATTTTGTTAAGCACAATTTAGACATAAGTTCGGTTCCATGTATATTCCTGCTACTCGTACTAATCTGGGGAATATGGGATTAAAAAAAATTATTTTTTTAGACGATATATATTTCTAAATATTTTTTTTTAAATGTAAAAATTTTAGTTGTTTTTTTTTTTGTAAAATTTAAAATTATTTTAGGCGATAAAACTTAAACAGCTAAATGATTAAAAAAACAATGTTTACAAAGTTTTTTTTTAACTCATACCATCTGCAAACAGACTGCTTCATCTTGAGCAGAGCGAGATATATTCTTTAAATATAAAACTGACTTCGAGGAAATTCACAAAATTAAAAATTAAACAAATTCATGCAAAAAGTCAAAACTTAAAAATTAATTAATTCGGTAAAATTTTTGTTACTAAAAAGAAATGTGTTAAGCAAAAGGATTTTTATAACCCAGCGAAAATAAATGAATGTTTGTACTGCTTATAAATAATTTATTGTTTGTGGGTCTCAATTTTGTTCTTATAAATAGATTACGCCTTTGAGGCATTTTTAATAAACTAAGATGGAAATTAAAAAACTGTAATTTTAATTTAAAAAATTATGTTAATTTTTTTTTTTAGAAACTCTCTTATACAAACTTATGCAGAATTTATCTAAGAAAAAAATATTTATGGTTTATAGAAAAATGTAGGAGAATTAAAATCAAAAGTGATAACGAATTTTGAATCATAATAATCATGACACCAAATGCTTACACCAAATCATTACACCAAATGACGTAAAACCAATTTTAAT